>JAZGTI010002317.1:0-30078 GCA_036877585.1 Botia kubotai
ACAGGCACAGATAAGTGCAAATAGCTTAATGCATGTTAAATTGTAATATAATGAAAACATGTGAGGTCTTGAATGCACTGGTGATGGACTGCTCTATAGACAGGCTAAAGGCCTCTAATGCACTTTTAAAATGTTTATTGTGAGGGTCTGAACCACAGAGCAAAACGCTTAAGGCCTGTCTGAGCCTGTTCTCTCCATCTAAAAGTAAAAGTTTAAAATATATATAAGATTACTAATCAGTAAAGTAAAGTGATGTAAGACTGGTTTAACAGCCCGCGTATGACTTTATACTCACCTTGTTAAGAATGAAATATCTGATGAAGAAGAAGAGCAGGCCAGACATAAGACCAGACAGCAGAGGGGAGATGAACCACGACGCCACTACATCAAATAAACAGCAATTACCAAATCAATAGGGTGCCAATGTAATGACGCATTATGCAGCTAGAGGCGAAAAGGCCAATATGTGATTAAACAAATTACACATCTCTGTTGCAACAAAATAACAAAATTAGATAATGTCAAACCCGAGAAACAATATATAAACATTGAGAAAAATTATGAAACATATGTATCAAACCTCAAGGATAAACAACTAATACAAGGGCGATATTAAGCACTCAGTTACGTAAGGCATTTAAAACTAGCCTGTTACGTTTTCTGGCGTGTAAATAAATACCGCATTATGATAGATACTGTATTGCGCAACTGAAGTTTACCAATTTTAACCAGCTGCATCCACTGAACTCCCGTAGTGCCAATAGCAACCATTGAGAAGCCAATAGTAGATCCCACAATGCAATGAGTTCCAGAAATGGGCAACTTCAGAAACGAGGCGATGAGCTGCCAAACCGCAGACCCTGAAAGAGAAAGCCAATGTGAGTGGGAGGTGGAGCAAAGACAGTCTCACAACCATATGTTTTGCATCCTTCTGTCCTCATTATATTCTCTAGACAGGATATTATTCATAAAGTGTCACGCTGTAGCTATTTTCAACAAATGAACATTTGTTGAATAAGGGATAATGTACAGTCAGCTGGTCATTAATACAAACTCTTACATAACACTGAAGCAGGAATGGGTCATAGTGGTCAACTAGTCATCTTACAACCGATTTTTAAATGTTTTTTGTCAGTGATGCTTGACAAATTGAGCTGTAAAACTATCATAAAAGTTAGTCACGTAGTATAGTATAGTCATGTTAGTCAAGTTTGGTCATTGCATCAGCATTTGTGTTGTTTTTGAACACAAGAATGTGTCTTATGGAAACAAAAAAAAGATTTTTTTTACATACAAGGCTATGTATTGTTTGTAAGCTGTCTGTATGCCACCCACCAACTAGTTTATTGTAAAAATATGTACTTTCGTCTGACTTGGCATAATCCCGCTTATTACATGGCTTACTAATTGAATTAATAATTGGCATAAAATATTGATTTGAATGACATTATTACATAAAAAAACAGTGAGAGACCCAAAACTAGCACAGCTATGTAGAAAACAGGAACAATGGTCCATTAAACAGTTTATAGGTTATTATACACATTTTTAACAGACTTAGTTGTAGCAGAAAAATATACTTGTGAAGATACACAGAAGATTTAGTTTTATAATCTAACTTCTATTTAACAACAACTAACTTTTAATGTACCTTCTAACTTAGAATCTTCACTCAAATAGTGACTACAATCTACATTTTGAACGATTATCCTCAGCTACTCATTTACGGCTCATTTCACAAACAACGTGATTCCCAGAATCTGGCAGCCTACAGAGAATCAACTGTACAATGAATGCCTCTGTAAGCTTCTCCATCATTAATCTTCTAAACGATAGGTTGAGGTTTGCCCTAAATTATGCATTACTCACCAACCATGGCGCTGACCTCTCCTGCCATCAAAACAGGCACCGTTTCGTTGTACAAATTGACATCTATAATTCCCTTCCGTATGGTTTCCCCGACCTTGGCGCCCAGAAGCATGGAGCCCAGGGTCTCAAATATGGAAGCCAGGATGCAGGCCTGGCGCAATGTCACCACTCCTGACCCCACCGCTGTGCCAAACGAGTTTGCCACGTCATTGGCCCCCACCGAAAATGCCAGGATGAAAGCAATAATGAAACCAATCACGACCATCCACAGGTACCCTTCCAAATCCATCTTGGCTTTTTTTCCCTGTACAAAGCTTCTGAACGAATCCCAAACAAACAACTACAAAAAAACAGACTAAGGTGCTGTACTAGGAAGGAAATTCTCCTTCTCTCGTTTTTTTCTCAAAACTTCCCCAGGCAAATAGAGTTCTTGGGGGAGAGGCACACTGCTAACTAAGCCGTTTAACCTCAGTTTGTGGAGTGCTGAGCAGTGTAGGCAGAAGAGAGCATTCCATTGTTTGGCCCTCTTAGTGTCCTGTCCAGTGAGAAGTCTTCAGCTGTCAAAACAAGAGAGAGAAGGACATAATTAAACAATGTTCGCACTTTACCTAATGGATTGTATAATAAAGCCAAAGAGACAATGGGAAACAAAGTCGGAGAGACAGGTAGTGGGAAGACAATAGAAAATTACAGATATCAAACGAGGAAACTATTGATTAGAACAAAACCTCTGAAATAGGGCAACAAAGCATTATATAAACCACAGTAAGCTGCTCACGCTCTAACAGAGGAACTGCCCATCCAAGTGTACGTGCTTAGGAATCAGGAGGACACAATGTGACTAACACCGAGTACATCACAGCAGAAAGCAACAGTGCGGTCGGCATCGGAAAACAATCACTCCTGCCCCACATCTCCTCTCAGCCGTTTGGCCATGTTTCAGGTTCGAGTGTTCCGTCGAGCTGCCCTCCAGCTGCACCGCGCGACACTGCATAGCAGCAGCCCCTAATACCTGCTTACAGCCTCTTTGTTTCCTGCTTTCTGTGGTCTAAGATTTATAGTGGATCAAATCCATTGGAAAATGGGAAGTCTGTAAATGGGCCACTACGTGCTTGCTGAAATCTGATCAGTGCTGTTTATCGGAACGACTGATCCTGCACGGCGGGGAGGACGGTATGGTATTTAGAGCATCAGTCGACTGCTGAGAGCTGCACAGATTTTAATGCGTTATGCAGTTTACTGCGTAGATGCAGTGTATGTAATAGGCATCACCTGCAATACAATGCGACATACAAAGACCTGCTCCCACCTGATACCGAAGTCAACTCGAATGGATGAAAACGGCACATTCTTTAACATCACTAAGCCTGTTGTTTAAAGGGAATTAAATGTAAACAGCCAGACTAGTACATTCTCAAGGTATTTACTGGCTGTGTGCGGGAATCACATAAGCAGCAACACCTCATGTGTCAAGATCACATGGTTGTTGACTCTGTCACAAGACGGTTTGTATTGTATGTCTTAGTCACATATGAAGGTATCAACAAGGGTGAGGTGTAATTCTTTGTTTAACATTTTGTTTAACAATTATTGTTTATTAACAATAGTTAAATGCTTAACTATTCCAGCAGTGATAACTGTAAGTAACTTGTAGGCTTATTTTTCACAAAATGCTTAAACGCTGAAGTGCATCCCTAGCTCAACCAATGACATATGGCTGGGTGGGACAGTCTGTTTGTCTAACCAATGACAAAAAGAGGGCGTGTTCAGAAAACCTGTTTGAAATCTTTTTTGCAAAGACATGCAAAAACATTGACAGATACATTAAGCATAAAGATACGTAAAGCCTCAGTACTGCTTACCCAGCTGCACCAGAACATCTTATGCACTCATATAAATAAAACATGCACTGGCACAAATATTACAGAGACTTTTTGAATGCATCCTAAAATATGAGAGGACAAAGGAAATCACATAATAATAAATCCAAGCAATGCATGCTGGGTATGTTAGGAAGTAAAGCGCTTTCAAGATATAAATGCCTCCTGCGTACTAAATGGCAGGTCTACATTGTAAAATGATCACATTCTTATTCAATGCTCAGACAAATATAATAGTAACAACACATTTCCAAATACTCCTGCAAAGCCACCATGTGACACCAGGGCAGGGTGATAAGATGACACAATTAGGCTGAAATTGCTGATGCTTCTGCTGGTCCCTGAAATTTGAGGTCTATTGGTTTTTGGCCCTTTAGCTCTTTTGCAATCTGTATATAACAGCGTTGGCGATCTATTCATCTGTCAAAGCCTATTTTTCACACTATTCTCAAAATGATTGCTTAGAACATGAGACAAGCAATTAATCCACCTCAAAAATAGACATTATAGACCTATAAATAAGGCAACAACAATTATAAATTATTTTTAAATCAGCACAAACCTTCCAAACACCCTCCTGGCTCAACAGTTTTTGCTGCATTCCAATGCTTTATAGAAAATACCATCTAACTCAGTTTATGAGTGTAGGGTATTCCACAACAAAACCCTGGAGGTACTTTATGGAAAACAACAAGCTTTGAAAGAAAAATATCAGCATAATAACAACTAAGTGGAAAATTCAGCTAGTACTTTTGTTTGTCAAGGACTGCAGGAGAGGTATGCGTTTTTTTACGCAAGCAAAATAACTGTTGCCTGGTTTTATTGTGTTCCACTTCACACTGACATGCCCTGTGTTACATATGAGGTACATACACAACCTGTTGCACTAGGACAGAGACACATGAAAGAAAAAAGATCTGAGCACCATTAAAATGCTGCAGTGATGACACAGTGGCGGCATTTTACACACTAATCAAGTGTACGCACCTTTAGGATATGCAGTGGTCAGACTTTTCCCTTTTATTGGATAGTGGAGTCAAAATGGCTTCACAAATGAGAGATGGGTAGATTAAATGTGAGGAAACATGAATGTAAGGATGGCAAAATGCACTGAACTGCTGACTTATGAGTAAGATAGAAAATGGTACTGGACAATGAATTTAGAGAAAGAAACAAGGATTACAACATTATGGCAAAAAATAGTATAAAGAATTGTAAGTTAAAGAGTCAAATGTGTTGCAAAACAACTGCGGCTCGATTCTCATTGAAAAGCTATCACTGCAGTCTAGACTGCTTCTTAAAGAGAGCCAGCAGCATCACACAAAAGCCAGCCAATCATGCACAATATCAATGAGAGCGGTAGTTCTAATTGGCTAATGCTGGATGGGAAAGGAGTGATGAAGGTGAATGATCCAATGAGAGGGATATACAAGGTAGAGGGGGAGGGTCATTCCATTCTAAAAGCCAGGGAAAGGCATTAAGTCAGACCAAGGACATTTAATAGTGTATATACTGACTGCTGGCACCACTGTATCTGCATTTTGTCTCACTAAAGGCATTTAGTGCAAGATAAAAACAAATAACCAAACGTAATACTAAAAATAATTTAAAAAAGCAAAAGCACCTCAGAAAGGAGGAATCACCCACTTTGCTCAACGTGAAAGAGACAAACACAACAAAATACCAACATTTTGAGATATGCAAACTTCCACTGTACAACAGATAAAAGGAAATCTGGACCCAAAATTAACTATTTGCTTATAGATAATAGTCACCCTCTGAAATGTTTCTTTTAACTACAATATTTTTACTTAACATTTTTACTTATACAATTTTATACTTAACATTACTTTAAATAACAATTTTTTTATTTTAAAAATGATTTGTGCAGCCATTATTTCTTTTTATCCTTGTGCCATCTCTCAGAAAAACACAAAAACACGACACACTTATATTTATACATATATAAATATACAACACAAATTAAACTACCCAACTATGAATAAGCAAGCAACTAATAAAACTATCATATCAATATTAGTGAAAAATTAAATAAAGGAATAAGTGACATACTGATACTGATCTCCTGAACAGACAACAAACAAACTGCATGTGATTTCATAACCGCGTTACAGCAAACACTTTTTCTCTCTTCTAGTATTTCTGTCTTTCTGAAAGACAATCAGTTCTTTCAGCATGATGATATCATTATCATGTGCCCTCCTTCACAGTCCACCTCTCCTGTTCCAAACAAAACACAACAGACAGAACAGAACAAGAGTGACAAAGCCCCTCCAGCACATCACAGGCTGTCCCACACCACTGACACTTGAGGGAGGTCTGTAGTCTCTGTGTGGATCAAAGCACCCTTGGGTCATACATCATTCCAGCCCAAAATAGCCAGACCTCAACAAACAATCTTTCATCCACTGCTGGAGGTGATTGCCGCAGTTATTGGGACTCACTCCCCAATGAGAGCCGTCAGAAGGGGTGACAATCTGTCAGACAGTGTCATAAGCAATTCTGAGAGTCATTTCTCACACGTGTACACAGACTCACAGACCAAGTGCAGTATCGGTAGCATGTATTGTTACAACAGTTTTATCAACTTGTTCTTGGGCACCAAGGTAGCAAAACAAGTCTGTTCAGTCTCAGGCATCATGGGAGATAATATATGGGCGGGCTGCGAACGTAAATCCGCAAACAAACAAAAGATGCCCACAGTGTGTAATTTACCATCTTTGACTCCTTTGTTGAGGCAGTACAGCAAACAAACTGAAAAACCACAGAATAAAACTCATGATAGGCAACGTTTTTACAGTGTTTACAGTCTGTTTACAACATAACAAAAGGGCAGGCTGATGTTGCCTGGGGATGTAACGATTTGTTTCTTAATACATTGCTTTTAAATCCTGTCAAAGTGACGTATGCTCACAGCTCAAATTTCTATGACTTACAGATCTGTTAAAAAGCAACATTTTTTAAAATAAGTTAGATGTGCAAACTACATAGGGCTATAATACTGTCTAAAATAGCATGGGCCCACACACACTAGATTTGCAATGCAATGCAAGTCCATTTCTCAATCATTCATCCCTCTGCAAGCTTCCAAACATCTCCTGTCTGATTTTGCCTCAGGACCGCCGATTACCACAACATGTGCAAATGACACCACTCTCTAACAACACTTCAGTCTCAAGTCAAACATGCTTATACTATTGAAACAGTAGCCAGAAGACATTGGCATCTAGTTGGTATTATTTTTTTCCTAATATATACAAAAATAACTAGAAATAGTCAGATCAATATGCAGATTAAAACACCCTCTCACAGCGTATTTAGGGCTTTGCAATTCCTTTTTAAAATCCTAAAAATGCATTTTAAAAAGTAACAATCAAATCCAAATTGTTTGGTGTCAAATTGCTTTGAACTGACAAAAATCACATTGGAACCCAATTAAAAACCAAAAAGAACCTAAAGAAAAAAACTTTGCTTGCTTACCCTTTGTGTTTGAATATCAATCATATTCATAGCATGTATTCTTTGTCCATGAATAACCCAAAATAGCCCACAATAAAGCATATTACACTTCCTATAGAGCCCCTCAACAGGGATATTGATGGTTTCGAATGTCTGCCAATAGCTGTTCTTGCGCTGATAGCAGGGCGCTCACTTCCTAAGCAATAGCTTGACCCTAGGGTGCTGGAAATAGTCGTGACACATGAGGCCCTAGGGAAAAAAGAACAACCAGCTGCCCACATATATATTCTATCATTAACTATAATACATACAAAACAGCCTCACAGGAACATGAACAAGAATGAACTGCTCACAGACACCCTCTTGTGTTTTAAGTGTCAGTCCTGTATTGGGGCCAAGCAGTAATTTGATATTTTTAGATGGGCACTGTTCTGTCTCTATGGTGTTGGTGTGAGTAATGAGCGCTTTGGAGGATGATAACGGAAAATATTATTCCCATTCACGTTTCCCAGCTTGCGTGCTCTGGAAAGCTGAGGTGTTACGCTGTTAAATGTCATTCAACCACGCGGCTCTCAGCGGGATAAATGTCCTAATAAGACCTGCGAACAGTTGAGAAATGCCAATGAAGAAACCTTGCGCTACTAATATACCTACTAATCTGTTCAGATCACATGAAATCACTTGACGAGAATTTTCTTCTAGCCAATAGTCTAGCCAGTAGCCATCGATCTTACTGCAACAATGCTGTGAACCATGATACTTTATAACTTCATAAAATTATGACTTTTCTCCACTACCTTCATATTCTGATCTGAGCTTTATTTGTTATGTTTGAGGTTTACTTAGAGAACAAGTCTCTTACAAGTCGATTACTTTGAGAAATCTGATGGTAAATCTAGTGATGTTTTTACACTTTTGCCACAATTGTGTTCTAACAGCTTTGTGACAGTGTTCCTACAGCACTAGAGCAGCCCATGGCTACTGCTGACCTGTCTTTATACATTATCCTACATGCCAACAGAAATGGCAACTGTAATCATAACTCTTGTTACAGACTTCCATTTGATGTAAGCTGCAGTGGGACTCTCAACTGACAGGTCAGAGATTTTTGTCCAGGGTCCCAGTGTGCAAGCAGTGTCACAATGTCACCTGGGACTGGTGCCACTGCAGGAGTGACAGCCAGACAACAAACAGACAATAAAACACCTTGTAAATAAAACCTCTTAAGATCTTAATATACACTGTAGTACAAACTGGCAAGGCAAAACTTAGTTTCATGCCTAGAAGGACATGCAAATAGTATCTTGCTCTAGTTTCCTTAAAAGGTAAAAATGTAAACAAAAGGTCAAAAGTAATGAGTTTATGTTACTGTGGATTCCACAACTAAGTTTATTGGAGTGTGTAATTACAACTCAAAGTGGCAACCATGTTTATTACAGGCATTTATTTATGTTGTTGTAACAACAATCTAACTCTTACCGCCACTTAACCTGGTCATAAATTGTGCCACGGCCCCTAAAGTGTTTATTTAAAAACACATTCATCTTGATTATAGCTAAAATAGACAGCAACCAGACTTAAAGAAGCAAAACGTTGGCTAAGCCTGTTCTAGTACGCAAAGCCATAACATCACATGTTTCTTGTTTAGAAACATTTTTAGTACTTTATTATTTCATAAACAAGAAAAAGTAATATGGTCCCCTCCCCTCCTCCTGGTTATGTAATTTCTCTATTAAAGTAAATTATTCCTTTGAGGTGAGCCACATGAATGCTGTTTGTATTACTCCACCTTAGGTTGGAATTCAGCCTCAAGAGTCTGTTACGAGGTATTGTAACCTGTTTATACAAATTTATAACACCTCCATGTCTCTTTACAAAAAATAATTGCCCATTGTTATTTTAAAGAGCACCTCCTAAGCATTTCCTCAAATATATCAGTGACTTATTGTTCCTATAGTGCTTCCATGGGTCTGGCAAATGGGCAACTCGCCTTCCTTTGAGAATACCAACCAGAGAGCCAAATGTTGTCAGGGATACACACAAGGCTGTGTTGTGAGAACTGACATTCAAAGCTCAGAGGGAGCGTATGGAAAGTATTGTGAGAATACCAACAGGAGCACGGAAGATGGGTTATTCATCCCCGTGTTCTGGAAAACTTTGCTTCATCCCTAAATTAAAGGTGTAACTCACCACTGTACTGTACTAACCTAGGAATATCCTCGCTGCCTCCAGACACTGAACGAGTGATATACCGTATAGCAAAATCTGAACTATTTTAATTGACTTCAACAGCTTAATTCTGTGTGCATCATCTCAGGTGACCGTAAGTATTTATGAATACGATTTTAAAAAACTGCTGAGACAGAATATGGGCAAGTTCACCTAAACCTGACCAATGCTTTTTTAGTAAATGTATAACTCAGCAAACACTTATCTGATTTAGGCTACCATACATAAACATCATGAGGTCTTTGCTGTCCGATTCTATTAAGATATGTACAGAGAACACATGCTTCTGCACGTTCCTTCATGTTAAAATACCAGATATTACCATTCACGTGCACATGGGGTGTGTGAGATTGGGTTCTAATAACTGCTCTTCTGGTATTTATTGATATTATTCAGTCCATTCAGATTGTCAGGGAAAGTGTGAACTTAGCAGATGGTGTCATCTGTCCTTGCATTGCATGTTTAGGTCCTCAAAATAACAAATACCAGACACGCCGCAAAATGATATTAAGAACTGCAATGCAAATAGAGCATATGAGACTTACAATTATTTGAATTCTATTTGAATTGCATTTGAATTATCGAATTCTTTTCACAGAGTCATCTTGTTGTAATACATCTGACTTATTATGCTCAAATCAGGATGACAACTGTTTGATTGCAGACACCTATATGACTATAATATGCCAAGTCAATATACAAGGGGGGCGGGGGTGTCTAGGCGTATTGATTGTACACATGCATTCTTTAGAATCGACCGTATTAACTGGCATGCTACTACATTTTGTTGTGTATCGTGTAAAAATATGTGTTTATAGTGAATACCGGTGTTTTAAATTACCGATTGGTACAACAAATAACAAACGTGTATATAACGCCTCTTAAATCACCGCAAACGAGCGTCCGTTGCAGTCTGTCCTCGAACACCTAAAGGATCTCAACTGATTCTTGTGACCTCCTCAAAAATAAATTAATACAAATCAAAAGAAATCCAAAATCCGAACACCCTCACTATTGCTAGGCAGTTCACAGTCGACCCAATCTGAAACAATAGCGAAAATCCCGTAATTTACGACTGCTTGACAATTGCCTCACGTTCCAATGTCATACGTAGTTTTACGCAGGAGTAACAAAGTAACAATAAGGACCGGGCCCTATTTATTCCTTAACGCGTGGTTCTTACAGAAACATTTCCTACGGCGTGTATCTGATATACTGACGAATTATTGACGGCTTGACAGTAGACCATGACACAGTTCATACTCACCGAGATTAGGATTCAGTCCTCCGGAAAAGCTTTACGTGCTTCAGGCGAGCGATCCGACAGCCTTGTCTTAATAAAGCGAATATTCAGCGCTGAGATTCCTAAACGCTGCGTTTAGCTCCGGCGACCATGTTAGACTGAGTGACTGACGGACGGACTGTTGCTGGTGTGCATCCGGGAGCTTGAGGGATCAGGGGGCAGGAGCTTTCCGTGTACGGAGAAAAAATGTGAAAGAACCAGTGGAGACAAGCCTGTCGGTTCGAAGTCATGTCATGCCCCCCTTTAGCACAAGGGTAAAGAGATTTAGGGTAACTGAGCCTTTGATCTGCCCTTCTTTCAAGCTATTTCAGACGGCGGGATTGTGTTATAAATGTATCCAACTGGGAGCAGGAGGAGGTCGTTGCTTCTCTGGGGAAACTATGGGGATTTATTGTCATGTTGTGGGCACAATGTGTTCGAGAAAAGAATTTTCTCGTTGTGTCTTGAATTAGGCCGGTTAAAATAAGAATGCTGGATAGTACGAGTGTATTATTATTGTTCTATTGTTTTATGTATCTCCAAAGTGGGCAGGTAATTGTTGATATACGTACTGTTACGTAACAGAGCCAGCGCGTTTCGACCGCCGCATACGCGTGACGCGAGACATGTTTGGTAAAGAAACCCATTGTGCACAATTTTGACGTTGTTTGCATCATTACCTGAATCTAACATTTACAAGCGATGTCTTTAATAACTGCTTCAGTTTGAATGACGAATTTTGAACCACCAGTATTATTGGCTAACCTATGTGCATAATGAAAGGCAAGTTACTGCCTAAATCAATACAGCTAAAACATTTATGAGCAACATTAACTATATAGAGTATACTTTAAATACATTTGTGTCTGAACAAAGCATTACTGAGCAATTATCAACAGAAACAGCAGTATGGTGCATTGATTGAATTTATATCATGCTAGCTGCTGTTTGAAATTGTTCGTCCATATTCTTGATGCGCTTTACCCCTTAGGTCATTAAAAATACGTTTACGAAAGACTCAAAATTCCAAAGCTGGTGAACAGCGACCTCTACTGTTATATTGTGATCGTGCACATATGGTCTGGTCGAGAAGAAATTGGGCATGATTGACTAACGTGGAGCTTTAAACCACGTTAAAAAAATATCAGTGAAAATTGCGAATCACTCTAACGCGGTAGTAACTACACTCTTGAGGCATATAACAAACCGGTTGCCAAGTTCTGGGTAACGAGGCAGAAAGTATTTAATACACCCATTCCGTTTAAGTCATTTCAGTGGAGATTTAAACAGGGCCTTACTATTAGACAAGTAAAACTACAGCGCTATTCATTGGTAAATATGGCAAACATTTTCGGTTTTGTGTTTATTCGTATCAGTTAGCTCCGCGATTGTCTGACAATAAACAGTGAATGAAAGGTAACAGATACGTTTTATGTTTTTGCGTCGTACTTTATAAGTTGGAACTGTAGGGTATGAGATGGGCAACGCCACTAGATGGCGATGTAGTTACTTAAATACTGATGTGTTCATATTGCAGTAGTAGACAAATGTAAACTAGATAAAAATAGACAGAGTTCAATCAGAGATACTTAGTATGACAGTGCATTGCAATGTCAGTGCAATGTGCATTGCAATGTCAGTGCAATGTGCATTGTGGACTTGTATAGACTTAATTCACATCGATAAATGTTAAAAGTTGAATGTCAAATGGCTAGAGAGGTGAGCAGTGCACAATTTGGTAAATCAAGTTACATAATCTGATAGTCAGTCATTATTTCCCATCAGTCTTACAATGATATGTAAGTGTGGTTATTGTTAATAATAAAATATAAATAAAAGCTAGTGTTACTGAGAAACTATATCCATCAGTTGTTAATTATCTTCTCTATTTTTAAATTGATAAAGAGCCTCAGTAAAGTGTCAGTTAATGTGTACCATTAAATTATGATTATTGGCGATTATCCTTGCCATAAAATGGCAGAACTCAATGTTGACATTATTAACAGATAATAGATATTTCCAATTAAGGGTTTCCCTTCTGAGGATTGTTGTCTGTTCAAATGTTCTCTATGAGTATTTCCTTTTATCCTAATACTACCAATAATCCAATAAACATTTTTGTGACCTCAAACTCTACCTGAGTCTCATCTAATGAGGCTGAGACGCAAGACAAGTCACTTAAATTTACTTAACACTGAAATCTAGGTGACAATAATTAAGATTACTTGTCCTAAATCTCACAACACAAAAAAAACTGAAATGTAAATTATGTTCTGGTTAAAAAGGGCAGAGAAGATTCTGATTGGCTGAAGGGACTGTCAGCACCAGGCTTTGAAGCTTGAGGTCAGATTAGATGAGAATAAAAGAACGGTGGCAGTCAAAAGAAGGAATAAGCTAGCAAAAAGGACTAACTTTGAGATAAGCCCTCAGACTCTGCCATGACTCTGACTGAGATTATCTTCATCTTGACTGGAACGTTTGTGGTCATGTTTTTTGGAGTGAAATTAGTGTGTGTTGTTATGATGCTTGCCCCGAAGCTCTGCTATCCTCTTTCTGAGGCTTTTTTCACCTCTCTGGGAAAATGGGCAGGTGAGATACAAAACTCTGCATTTTCACTTGCCGCAACATTAAAGAATTAAGAATTGGTCTGGTTGGTCTTTTCTCCCTTTGTTTTCATTTGATCTTATTTCCTATATTTTTATCTAAGGCATGCTTTTCTCTCAACAAAGTTTGACTTTTGTTCTCGTATTATTATACTTGGCAGGTTTGGACTGGCAGGTGCAACTCGTGCACAATTTTTTTTACAAAAATATTAAAGATAAAAAGAAATATAGGGATAGACAAGGTAC
Organism: Botia kubotai; assembly: GCA_036877585.1. NCBI lineage: Eukaryota > Metazoa > Chordata > Actinopteri > Cypriniformes > Botiidae > Botia > Botia kubotai. The sequence goes on from JAZGTI010002317.1 coordinate 13,590, forward strand.
AAGATGCACATGCAAACATTATAAGTTTCTTATCAAAGGGGATTATTTGGAGAACTATTTTTTTAGAAATATGAAATGATCATTTATATATTAATATCTTATATATAACTTGATAATACTTGTATTATATTTATGTATGTTTTACATTTATGTATGTATTACATGTATATATAACTAAGTATTATATTTTTATATTTGACATGCTTATTGCCAAAGAAACTTACATGCATTGTGCATTTTACATTTGCATTTTACATACATTTTATCAGTACATACATTTTCTGAGAATCAAACCCATGACTTGCTATATTGCTAAAGGAATCTGCTATCAGATTGGACTCAATCGTTTTAGAGTATAATGACTAATGTAGACTTTTAGTCAACTACTTGCCAAACAAGCAATTGCTACTTTGGTTCTGTTACACTGTTTGTCTTCCAGTATGCACATAGCAACAGACCTCAGCCGGTGGCCCAGGAACAAGTTTCTCATCTTTCTTTATAATATCACTCACAGATAAGGTCCTACTTCCATAAATTGCACTTTTATTATCTAATAAAGAGAGAGCTTCTTCCTATATCTTATTTAAAATTACACAGTGTATACAACATCAGCAACAAAACAATTCCAGACGCTTTTCCCAAGCTTCTTTTCCATTCCATTCCGGCACTGAGAGTGGCAGAGAACAAAAGGCAATTAGAACAGTATGTTCCAGCACACATTATTACTCTATTCAATTCATTTGAGTTTAAATGGTGGTTCCTGTTCATTCGAAATCACTTTTTTCTCTCATTTTGCAAGCATTCTTTAACTCCAAGGCTTTAAAGAAAAGTTCTTCCTGATGTGTGTTTGTTTTTGTGTGTGTGTGTGTGCGTGTGTGTGTGTGTGTGTGTGCATCACAGTGTCCAGTACAATGTTCCTGTCCGGGGGTGTTTTACAGCGTTTAGTAAGCGTTTAGTAAAAGAGGGTTTAGTAAGAAGCTCTGCACATTCCACAACAGAGGATTCAGTGTATTAGATTGAATGCAAATTCTAAAAACACTCCAACAAGCCAACTGAAAATAAAGTTGCTCACATTTACAGAGTGTGTGACACATTTAAAAAATATAGTTCATCCTGAGATCTCCCTGGGATTTCGTTGAAAAGCAGAGTACTACTTGTACTTTTTGCATCGGGAACGTTGGCGCAGAGAAAGGAGGAAAGCATGGGAAACATGTAAGAAAGACAGAAAAAAGCCATCTTGTCACAAATATGAGACCGCACAGATGTTAGTCTAAACCTTTGGCTTAAACCTTTAGGTCTGTCAAAGCAATGAAAGCATGACGGCAGTAATTACACATGACATCATTTCCTCTAAATTATTCAGGCTAACCCACAGTCCCCCAGTCCCCCTTTTACCTCTCTGTAAGCACCTACAATGTGAACTTCTCAGACAGAGTAATAGTTCCTAGTGGTGGCAGATGGCTTTTCACACAAATGCACCCTTGTGCTCCCTGTTTATTGAATTGCTGGGTACACACAGTCTGTTCAAGTACATGCTGTTAAAACAAAGCAAACAGGCACTGACTGTCTATCTGTCTAAAGTCTGAAGTGTGTGAGAATGGTGAGAGCCGACAGATTATTGTGTTATAGATGCGTTTGATTTGAAAGCATATTTCTGTAAACTGTATTACAAGAAGTTCATTTATTTAGTGTATTTATTTAGCGATAGTAATTTAAATAATTTGCTGATCAAATTAATTCAATTATGTTTAGGTTTTGTTCAGATTTATTGCGTTGAACTTTCTATTTACAGTTCGACAATCAAAATATTAATATTCAGTAAATCAGTATTGTTTCTTTAATGTGACCTTATTCAAGCATCTCCAGAAGAGATCTGCCAAGGCATGTGGCTTTAGGAGGCTTAAGCTATTCTAAGATAAACATAGACAGTACAACTGCTGAAAGACAGTGAATATCAAATTATTATTCATAAGTTCCCGTTATGGTTTTAAAGCATTTAATTATGAATATTTGCTCTGTTCAGTGGTCACTGGAGGTTCGGATGGAATAGGAAGAGCATATGCACAAGAGGTAACAAAAACCACATGCACTTATAGTCTCTGTGCTGACTTCAGATTCTGTGTGAAGATGCAATGCTGTATTAAAACCATAGAAACAAGCTCTGATCACTCCTCAGTATCAAATACAGCAGTGTTTACTTAATGAATGTGTTAAAACTTAATGAATTTCAGCAAATGTGCCTGTCTGTGATAATCCTCATCTTTGGATGTCTTGATCTTTCTCTGCAGCTTTCAAAACGTGGTTTGAACGTGGTCATCATCAGCAGACATCAAGAGAAGCTTGAGAGAGCAGCCAGAAATATAGGTGAAGCATTTACTGCTGCCATGTCACTTTCTCAGTTTGTCTGTAGTTTATGGGGACACTCAAACAGGTTTCTGGCCTAACAGAGCTCACTACAGGAGGAGAGGTCAAAGTGATAGCTGCTGACTTTACCAAAGATGATATATATGGACGCATAATGGAAAACATTAAGGGTTTGGATATTGGGGTTTTAGGTCAGTAGTTTTTTATTTTTCTCGTTAAATTATGAGTAGCAATGATGCTAATTACAGCTGTTTATGTTAGCTTTAAATTCTAACTTTTAAAGTCTTACACAGTGAACAATGTCGGGATACTGCCCAACCAAATACCCTGCAAGCTGCTTGATACAGCAGGTTTGGAAGAGGTGAGATAGGTCATTATAGATGCATTTAACATTAAAAAAATACTATAGGAGTGTTTATTAGATAATGACATTTGTATGTTTTATGTGCTGGCCTCTAATAGAGAATATATGATGTCATAAACTGCAATGTGAAAGCCATGGTTAAGGTGAGTAAAAGCATTAGTTCATTTCAATGGAAATGCATGTAACAATGTTTAAGGCAGTGTATTGAAATGATGATGTACTCAAAGCATTAAAATGTCTGCAATCCAAAATTAACTAAAGGCCCTTGCACACTGTGTTGTTTAGATGTGCAGTATTGTGTTACCAGGGATGCAGGAAAGGTTTGACTATCTCTTTTCAGTATTCTCTCATAATATTCTCCTAATATCTTTCTATAATTTGTTATACACACGCTGACTGTATGTGTTTCCTTAGAGGAAGGGGAGTCATTTTGAATGTGTCCTCTGGAATAGCCAAAATACCCTGCCCTATTTATACCTTGTATGCAGCATCTAAGGTAAATTGAGTTAAGACATTAAATAACGTTGAAATGTCATATCTGTCTTTGTGTGTATCGATGTGTATAGGTGCAACTCATGCACAAATTTTTAACCACAAATATCAAAGATAAAAAGAAATATAAGGATAGACAAGGTACAAGATGCATATGCAAACATTAAAAGTTTCACATTCATAAATTCAAAATCATGATATATCATATTGATGACATTCAGCCAATAAACAATTAAGTTAAAGTCATTCAGAAGGGTCAGAATATTTTTTCACTGCCGAACTTTCAAGAAATCATATTTTCCTATACAGATTTGGGTCTTAAAGTAATTAAATATTGTATTTAAATGTATTTAAGTGGTCCAAAAAGTCCTAAACAGGTTTTCACAACTAGTTAGCAAGCAGAACTACTTTCAGTTTTAACTAATTGTCATTTATCACCTGTCTGTGTTTCTTAAAATGATTGTGTATAATAGGACACTATCTAAATTATTGTGTAGCCAATTTAAGCCAACATGAATTAATAAACAGCTTCTTTTGATCTAACAGGTTTTTGTTGAGAGATTTTCACAGGGTCTTCAAGCTGAATATAAATCCACAGGAATTATCATCCAGGTAGAATGAAATCAAATGCTGCCATTGGAATGAATAACTGTTATATTGTTCTTCACTGTGGTTTTCAAACTAAGTCTTGTCTTGAAATGAAGATATTGTTTTTCACTTGCATGTTGTAAGATATGAATATGAATATTATTAATATTATGTTGTAAGATATGAATATTATTAATATTATGTTGTAAGATATGAATATGAATATTATTAGTATTATGTTGTAAGATATGAATATTATTAATATTATGTTGTAAGATATGAATATGAATATTATGGATATTATGTTGTAAGATATGAATATGATATATTATGAATATATGTCTCAGACAGTGGCTCCATTCGGGGTGTCAACATCAATGACAGGATATCAAAGGCCAGATATGGTCACCTTCAGATCTGAGGAGTTTGTGAGGAGCTCACTAAAGTATCTGAAGGCTGGTGACCAAACATATGGAAGCGTCACTCATACCATTCTGGTAATGACCTCACATAATACTCACCGCTATGCTTCATTTATAAACCATCTTATATGATCAGGTGTTTATAAATGACATTATTTTGTTTATATTTGAGTGCATGTATTGTGCATGACTAATGTGGCTGGATGGCTTGGACCTCATTCATTTATAGGGCTGGATTATGCAGGCCATTCCTACATGGGTCTTACAGAGTGAGGTGTTCCTGCATTATTTTACAGAATATGTAAAGAAGAGGACGGGAAGCTGATGTAGTTTATGTTCTCTGTGTATATTCTTGAACATTGTGTATTATTGACACAAAATTGTGTTTGCACTAATTATGAAAAAGCTGTGTCTGAATTTCCGTACTTTGCAGGCATACATGCAGGTGTGTAGTATGAGTACAATCCTAAACATATATACTCTGATCTCTGAAATTATTTACTGTTGTTGCTAAACCACTACAATCATACCATGAGGAACAACTTACTTGTTACCTGTTAATATTTACAAATAGATGCATGATTTACAGTTTTGTAAACATAGAATCTGACCGCTCCTCACAACTTGTGGCCTTTTTGGTTCGGATATGTGACAAATGTGACAAAACATTTAAGCCTAGAACATATGCGAGGAGACCGAAAAACTAAGAAGCCTTGGCTGTCCAACAGGCCTTCAAATATCCTGTATTAGTGTTGATACTGGAACGTAATCAGCCTTAAAATTGTTATCAAATCAGTAGCTACAAATGGCCTTTATAACATTATCAGTCTGTCTCTCAAAAGCCAAATGACAGAGGGAAGAAGAGAAAATGAGAGAGAGAAGGTGTGACCTTGTTATCTTTATATGACCTTGTTATTTTATATTTATATGACCTTGTTATTTTATATTTTAATGTTAGAAAATGTTTTGATTACCAATACAAATATCCACAAAACAGATATTTGGCGCCACAACGTGGTTAAAAGGAATAGTTCGCCCAAGGAAAATAGATGTGTCCCAAGCATAAAACAGCAGCATACGGATTTGGGAAAAGGGTGAAATAATGGATTAAATGCACGTCTTCAGTATTTATAAAGCTTAAGGTGCCGATTTTAACTGGGCAAAAAAAATATGTCCACAATTTATTATTTAAATTAAAAGGATGAGTTTAGTTGTTTGTTAAAACTTTCCCTGATAATCATGAACATACATCCACATGTGTAAATTCAATACGCCAAAGTAACGAATTTGATCTTTTAACCTGTAAAAGATCAGTTATACATAGGACAGAAGGGACAGAATTTACCACAGCCTGCCAGCAGGGGGCAGAATTTTGATACTGCAGCAATAAAAGAGCCTTAAATCTAAGTACGCAGCTTACTTGAGAATCTCTGACTATAGTTATATTTCAAAGACCTTCCAAAGGTGCTGATCAGGTATAGAACCCAAATGTTTTTTGATGGGGGAGTTCCACCACGGGCTGAGTTTTAATAAAGCTGTTCCCGCCCTAAGCAATCTGCCCTGACTGAAATGCAGTTGACAGCATAACTATCAGTTTGAACCCATATTAAAGAGGTTTGTGTTTTTACTACAGGGAATTTCCACTGCTAATTTTAAATGTTACTTCGGGTAACCTAGCAGAAATTTAATTTAAGGCAGCAAATGTAAAGATTGGAAACTTTCTTTCTTTTCATAGTGTGTTTTATTACGTTGCTGTATGGAACGAATGAGAAACTAATTTTCACTGTTATAAAATATTAAATGTTTTGGTTTTCAAAAATGTGCGACTAATTACTATTCATATATTTGTTTTTATTACTTTCCCTCACAGACCAGGCTGTAGATTCCACATTTAATACATACATGTATACTGTACTTAAGAAAATAATATATATAATTTAACATGAGGAGAGAACCGCTTTGTCATCTGACGGCTTACGATCTTAATATGCTTTGCTTGTGTGGTCCAGCTTCAAGGGCTTTGAGTCCTTACACACATAAACAGCAGACAGATGTAGAAGGGCTGATTGTTTACCAAAATTCTCTAAACAACGTATCAAATGACACTGAACTCTGGCAATCAAACAAAGAATCTGCCCCGCTCCCCCATGAGTAAATATTTACCCTATTATATCAAAAAAGTCCCACTTATCACGGCCTGGGACACAGACACAGTATGGGCAATTTGGAATCAAACAGAGCTTTTTACTGTCTATTTGTTTAATTTGCTCTTTTTAGCTGTCAAATGTGTGCTTTTTGTGAGCTGTTACCATGCAGAACTGAGAAACAGAAAAACACATTTGGAGGGTTTCTGACAGGAGACATCCATCAGTAAATAGAATCTGGGAAGTGGGATTAGTTGTCTCTTTACACACATCAATACAAACTGAAACACTTTAAATTAGGCCAAGTAAGGCAGAAGTTATTTCTGAGTGTGTGGGAACTGTTTTACGGTTCATAGTGTCCACACTGACTGTCAGGTTTAAGCGAGAGTTTATCGTTATACTACATTGTTCAACATTCAATGGGTTACTTATGTTAAACTTGTGAGCAATTGGTAGCTAAAGGGGTGTTGGGTGGACTGCTAAGTGTTAAACTTAAATATAAAATCAGTTGTCAGCACAAAGTCACCTGTGGGCATCTTCTGAAGAAAAGTACTTACCTGGAGAACCAATCAATCACTGCAATCTCAGCAGGATAACACATAAACAAAAGCTGTACTTTTCTGCAACGCCACACATTCCAGAACGCGGGGTAGGAGTTGAGGTAATCTGTCCACCCTCAGAAATCAAATAACATGCCATGTCTCAAAATGACGCTCGAAAATAAGCAAACCAGAGTCAGCAGGCCCTTCTTTGTATGTGACTGCAGTCTCACTTGTTATAATACAAATTGTTTGGCCTGCCCGAACGAGACAAAGCGATGACTACAGGATGTAGGTGTAATTAAGACAAGCAAAAAGTGTAACTGTACAGAGAAGAACAGCAACAGGGAAACATGCGCTGAGCTCTGTGACACAGCAGACAAACTTAAAATAGAAGAAATGGCCTTAAACCTACATGAATAAAAGAGACTGCGGCAAGACAGATTGATGCCAATTTGTCCAAGCAAAATTACTCCACTTCAGCTATTCACGGCACTTTTTAGATACTGAAGTCATTTATGTGGCCCAGGGGTTTTCAAACTTTTTTGCCAGTCAAACCCCTTTGACCTAAATTATTTACTTAAAATACACCCTGAGATTTTAAATATTTCAGTAATTTAATGGCATATTTGCATGTTTAACTTTAAACACATGTATTTATCAGTTTTAAAGTTTTTATCTGTAGTAGTATTATTTTATATAGCTATCGTAATTATTTCATTTTCAACAGATTGTGCTGGTACATATATCTGTCCATTTGGCTTGAGTTCGCGGCATTTATAAAACATTCTATAACACATAAAATATACTGCCCTTCATACAGACGACTAAGAACCCAAGACTTAAAATATTAATAAAAGCAAATGCACTTTTTTAAAATTGTCTATTATTGCTTATTTGCTATAATCCAAAGTTCCAAAGTTGTGAACTTCCTTTTTGATTATCACTCCTTAATTTTGCAGGGACATTTTGCAGCATTACTGTTCTTTTCTCAGACAGATCTGTATGTTTGTTACTGAAGTTTGAAACCAGAAGTTTTTTTCCTCTGCTTTTTTCTATGTATGTAGGTGTTGTTGCTTGCCTTGGCTGTTCTACAGGTTTCTTTCTGGTTTTGAAAAAAAAAAATTTTGGATTGATGTATCACCTAAGGTCAGCGATGAGGGAGGTTTTGGTCTGGGTTGAGCTTGATGGCATACAAACACCTGTGCAGATAGAGGATGAGCGTGAAGGATATTCCTGGTCCTTGAAAGGTCGGACTGATGGGGGACTTGTACCATTTGGTTTTTGTTCTTACACTGGTACGCAGTTCCTTTGAAGAACTTGTTGATGGGAATAAAAAGAAGCTGTGGTCTGAGTCATCTGCGGATGACAGTGTCTTAATTTTGTTGTTTGTGAGGTCTGTACTGGGATGATGGTGAACCTCAGAGGTTTCTGTACCGCCCATTCTCTTTTTCTTTGATGTTTTGCTTTGATCCTCAACTCCAGGGGTTGGTACCTCAAGTTGAGGTTTATGAGGCGAGTTTGGGTGGGCTCTTTTTGAGGTAGGTCTTTGTCTGGCCGAACTGGTTGTAGATGTGGGTGGCTTTGGCTCAGTGTTAGGTTTTGGAAAGGTCTTTTTGATGATGTCCTTCAGTTCATGGCTCTTCTGGCTATGGAAGAAGTCCTTAATCGGCTTAGCCTCTGTTTTTAATCGCTCCTCAGAATCTCTTCCACAAAATCCTGCACAGATTCAGCTCCAAAAAACTGTGCCATGTCCTCCAGCTGCTTTCTGTAAGACCAGAAAACTACCTGGTGATTCTTCTTATTTTAAAGAACACAGTGACACAAACAACAACAAAACACTTTTTAAACATTATATATGTGCACAGACCTGCACCTCTGTGATATCTAAAGACTTAATAATAAGGTTCGTTTTCATAGTTCTTGCTTTGCAAAACAGAGACAGTGCGTAATGAGTTTATGACCATCTGTGCATATCACAGCACCACGGTTTATAAGTTACAATGTAATAAGATCCAGAAGTCTTGTTTGCTATTGAAATCTAGAAAAATGATCACATGAAAAAGCCATGTGCACTCATGAGCTAAATTAAACAATTAAAAACCTAAAATCCACATATTAGAAGCCCCATTTTATAGCGTAAAACAACATCCCAGAAAATTCAGTGGTTTGGGTCTTCAAGGAAAATCGTTTAGTAATTTGAAACCAAAGCACCATATAAGTTGCTTGTGGTGTAACTTCTAATGGAGGTTGCCACCCTTTGTGGTTTCAAAGCAAAAACTATGTATAAAGCAAGAGCCATTAAGTAAGTGTCTGCATGGAGTTAAATCATGTTTCGGCAAGTTAATCATAAGGAAAGAGAATATAAATACTTGTGTGTGTGTGTTTTCACCATTACATGGACAAACAGTACAATCTGGGAGATTGTACAAAGAAGAAAAGCAGTATTAAAGAGGTTTTGCTCATGACTTTGGCTGGGCTTGGGAAATGGGTGGGTGAGGGAACTCAGGGGTGGTCTTCCCTCACTTCTGCAGCCCCAGGGGCCAGGCGGGGGCAGCACACCATAGCTGTGGGGAAAACTGGCACACGGCCTCACGCTACCAGGAATTTCCTCTCACTGACTTGCTGTTCTTGTGTTCTCAGCCCAATAGACACGATTACCGTATTTGCAGTGCTGTTGAGACGCCTGCTAGTGAGATCTTTGTGTGGGGAGAGATGTTGTTTTTCACTTTAGTGTAATAGCTATACCTACAGATGCTGCTGGGTGTCTTGCCCACGACGACAGTGATGTTTCTCTGGTGGACAGAGGCTTTGATGAAGTGCGTGACCGGATGCTTCATGTGGGGTCTGTCATATGCCAGCTGTGTCTGACTTACATCACTGTGATATACGAGCACAGGCTCAGATGACTGGCTGGGAGTCTATACACAAAAACACATACAGTCAAGAATTTCAATTAGTATTTTTAACCATTGTTCTACTGAACATAAAATACATACATTAAATAAGCTTCATATAACAGCATACCAACTAAACCTGTAACTCTGGAATATGTGGTTCTTGCTTGTAAAAAGATTGTGCGTTGCTATGCAGTTGCAAAGGTGTTTTAAGTGGTTTGTTGCTATGTGGCTGCTTGTGTGTTCTGGATAATTGCTTACTGTAATAAGCCCCTCCCCCTTATCTTTATATATTCTGGTTACTACATATGGTTCCTTTTTTAATGCAAGTTTCTTTTTCATTGAGTAAAATATTTTACAGACACATAGCAAGCCCCACAAATGACCTCCTCAAACATTTATACATGGTTTGATATTAAATGTTATACCTAATAACAATTCTATTGTTCTGGTGTTTCTCTGCACTGGGTCTTGTCAAATCCAGGTGTTTGCACTGTGTTTCGGCTCTTTAAGCCCGTGAATTTAAACAGATCTTTGGCCAGCATTATGCCTCCCAAAGGGCAGTCTGTGGGCTTATGGATTCACCCGAGGAGATTATGTTTTGCTCTTTATATTATGTTTTACTCTTTCCTGAGGTACTTCATCTTATCTTTTGATGATGAAAACTTTTAATATCATCTTTGTTAGCTTCCTTTTTTGAACTCTTAGCAAAATCCATGCCGTCACTGTTGTGCTTGAAGAATCTTGGTGGAAGAACCTCAAGATCTGCTGACTCCATATGCATCTGTTGAACTGCATGAGAAGTGTGATCGAAGTCCATGATGTTTTCTAGCAGGAACCCCCTCCATCTTCTGCCAGCCTTGGTGGGCTTTTCCTGGTTTTCCTCATCCTGACTTTGGTTACTACAATCTTCTTCAGTGCTTTCTGTTCCCTGCTGTTCTATTTGAGCTATACATCTCTGGAGCAGACCATAAAGGCCCGTATTGCCAATACAGGAAGCACCAGGTCCCATCTCCTGTGTGTGTGTGTTGGAGGACCACTGCCTAGGGCAGCAAGATTCTTCCTCCTCACTTGGGTTTGAACCCGGCGATTGCTCAACCACCTGCTGGCCCATCTGAAACCAAGATGGGCCATTAGCTGTATGCTGAAGGTAATCTATATTAAAACTGTATAGCTGTTTATTAGTTAGACAGAGCTATTAAAATACAAAAACACTAGTCCAAACTAGTTTACAGTGTATATAAACTAAAATAATGTTAACAATTTTGGCCGCACTTGCCACAACTAAAAGTTTTTACCATATACAGATTATTTTAAACATCATTGTCAAAAGAATAACTGGTTTTGATTATTTTTCAGCTGTTTTAAAAAAAAAATCAATTTCAGTGGGAAAATACAAAAAACATGAATTGCTATGACTATAAAGTATGGTGATACACCACAGTCAGTGCCCGTCCTTTTCGGGAAAACAAATGTGTGAGGTTCTTTCCAGAAGAACAATTAGATAAGGCCACTGCTGAGTAAATAAACGTGGTACAGACAGTATGTTTCTGTGTGGTCTTCACCATTGAGCTTGAGAGGGGGTTGATTATGACCATGTGTTCGCCATCACATCGTGGGAACAGATGGATGATGGGAAAGTTGGGTGGGAAAGAGAAGCGTTTTGGACATGGGTCTGCGAAAGAGTGGCTACTCACTGGCTGTTGCATCCTCTTATTCAGACCTTGCGTTTTGGCCGCCCTGATCCCCATCTCCACTCGGCCTTCCCTCCGTGAGCGAAACACGCGATTCTCATAATGTCAATGAGAAGGAATTCAATCATATAAACAAATCATTAAAGGCACGTCATCAGGGACACATATGATCTGCTGGGGTCTCACAGACCCCTTTAGACATCATCTGCATAGCTCTAACCCATCAGAATCTCAGAATTATAAATTCTCAGAATGTAGATTTTAATAATCAAAGCTGCTTCAAACAGAATTCTGCTTTCTGTTAAATATGTGTCAACTGTTTCTGTCCTCTGACCTCCAGGATGTGGTGGGTTAGGGAGGCGCCATCGGTCTGCAGGTGGAACAGGTTGATTGTGGATGCAAAACAGCTCTCCGGGTTCAATCTACAGTACTCCAGACCCTCTGCCATAAAGTAGCTCTGCAGAACATCTATCAGCTGTGGAAGAACATCTCACATGCTTTATATTCATCATGCCATTAGCTTCACCAGTTATCTACACCATTGAGTTGTAGCCAATGCTGAACCATGGCCATGCTGGTTCATTTGGCTTTAACACTTATTCCACAAATCTGGATGATGTTTCCAGCCAATAAAACAAACTACACCATGTCCACCTGGCATGCTGTAAAGTACACATTAGCACCTCACCTTGGTGGAAAGAGTGAAGAGTGTAACTTTTCATCATAAAGCAATTCAGAACCTGAAAGAACAAAATCAGCACATGCCTCACAGAATCAGTGCAAAGACAATCACACGTTTAATAACATGTGGAAAACCAAGGTATTCATTTGAATTGGATGGAGAAAACGAAAAATAACATGTTAGGCCATGGGCACTGGGCAGAGATTAACAGAGCAGGCTGTGTCTTTTCATTCTATTGCTGATGTTTCAGAAACCAGCGTCCATTCTTGTGAGAACGCCAGTAACTCAGCATCTGCCAATAACAGCACCCTCAAGATGCTCCAGTTAAAGGGAGGGGGAAGCTTTGAAAGGAAAGCCTGAGGAAATGGTAAATACTGTCCTTGTTATTACCCAAGGAAGTGTATCCACAGCTTGTGAGGCAAGACAGCTCAGGGCCAGTGCTTAACCACAAGAGGGTTTATAAATCTCCTTACTGCCATGGAAAAACCGAACACCAAGTTATCTTGGAAAAGCAACAATTCTATGGCATGGAAAGTTTGCTTGATGATGTGAACCCGCTCGTATCAATAGCCATAACATGCAACCAACATACAATTGTAACATACTAACAAATGTTCTAACATGCTCTAATTCTGTGATTTAAAATTTGGAATCTGGTTCCAGATGATACCAAGGAAAAACACCTAATTTTCATTTTTCCACTGTACATGGAATCTGACATCGCTTCATATGCTGCTTGTTTGCACCACTCTGTGAAATTTGGAAATTTCCTAAAAACTGGCTGTGACATATTTTTCCTGTGGTTAGAGAAATTCCAAATATTTACAAAAAAACCCCAAACAATCTGTGCTCTCATTTGATGCTCCATCTGAGCCCATCCAAAATGTCCATGCATTCTCAATTACTGACCTGTTTTTGCTTGTTCCTTCTTTAGACTGCAGTAGTGCAATGCGATTGTCCCCCTTCTTAAGTATGATAAGACAACTAAAACACAGGTGTCTGACAGGCACAGCGTCTGTGTTTAATTTGTAGCACCACTTCTTTTGTGAACGCCCACTACCACAGTCACACTTTCCCGAACTTTGCAACATCAGGGTCACATGGTCTACGACCAGCACAGCTCAGTATACGGCCTGCTGGAAGTCTGTGAGAACAATACAACACCTGGATGAGAACAAGATCAACATGATCAGATCATGTACCATGAAACATCAGTTGTGAAATCACTTTTAACACTTGGTTTGTATAAACAGATGTAAACTTAACCGATACATTTTTTGTTTTTCTTAGATAACTGGTGAATGATGAGGGCCATTGTTTTCCTAAGGAACTTCTGCCAGAGCTCTTTTTCTTCTGCTCCTGCTCAATGAGGTCAGAAAATCATACATAATTATGATGTACATATTATGATGTACATAATATCTAGTTTTTGTAATGTCTAATAACAAATATTACAATCATGAAATGGAAGCCTTTACATACAGTAACAAAAAAACTGATGAATGATACTTTTTGAACTTTGGACTATTCTGATCATTTTTGTGACAGCAAAAACTGATTACTCTGATACTCTGGTCTCTGATTACTGTGAAACAGAGGCTGGTTATCCTTTAACTGAGAAGTTTATGTTCTGGTTTCCTGGAACTTTAAGGCAGATTCGTTCTCCTCCATCTCCACTTAAAGATCAACAGGTGCTATCTTAATAATAGCTTGTTTAGTTGTGACAAGCTTCTCCTTCGGAACAGCACCAAAGTCATTTGTGACAAGACTGTGAGAAGTTTTAAGGCTGACCTGCAAAACGGGGCAACAAAATAAATGAAATACAAATAAATCAAAATATTTGGAAACGAGTTTACATAATATAAAAATCATCAAACGTAAAGTGAAACGTACACAAAATATTTAAGTGTTCATCTTATTAGTGAAGGATGTCATTATTGGATGTAGCTTGCTGTGTTGATTGATAAGGTAGCTAAACGTTCTCATTCTTGAGCATCATTACTTGTTGGTTGTTGTGGTGACATTAAATCACTTTTCTAACGTTCATTCGTTTCTATAAGTCAGCGAGGTTAAGTCTTACCGTGATTTCATTTCTGCTTTGTTGCTGCTTTTGAGTTGATCAAGCTCTAATGTTAAATACAAAGTTGCCGGTTGTGCTGTTCATTAAGTAGATCTGCGTGTTCATTGCATTTATTTAGTTTTCATCAACATAGCGAAATGTTGCATATCACAAATGTTTATTTACCTATCTGCGTTATGGGAAAATCACTTTCCATACAAATGCTGAGAGAAAAACTCTATTGATTAATAAAAGAAATTATACATTTTTAATTAGACAAATAGTTTTAAAATAACAGTAAATTGTAGTCAATTTAAGATCAAAAGTAAATTATTGAACTTAGCTCAAATGGGTCAAATGTATTTTTATTATTTTGGTTTGTTGATAAAATGAATTTATTTTTATACTATTGCTCTAGATGAAAGAGCAGCTAATGCTAACATCTTACTCTGAATAATAATAATAATAATAAAACTTTAACCAAATCAACCATGGATGAGCTATAGAGGAAAAAGTTAAATTTGAAAAGTTGAAAAATACATTTTAAGAATGAAGATTTTATTGTTCCATCCAATGCAAAAGGCAAATATTTTGCCTAAGTAGCTAATCAATCATATGCTGACAGCCACGTCTTCAAATCAAAATATTTTCAATTGCAATCAAATGCAGGAGGTTGCCTATTTGACCAGACCAGGCCAGACCAGTGTAAATTACTATATCCACAGCAACAACCAGAACCACCCTGGAAACTATAGACTCAGACTGAAAAGTCGTTGCTAAGTAGTTTGACATTCTCCTAATGTATATCTACTTCTCACTGGATCATGAACCTTTTTTCTTTTTTGCAGTGGGCAAACGGCCCCATGTGGTTTAGTACAGGACCAACTGTTATGTGCTATGTGCTATGCTTAGTGCTATGTAAACTGTCTGTCATGACTGTTTGGGCTTCTTTATAAGAACATCTGCAGCAGCTGCCCAATAAATTCCAAGTGTTGAGAGAGCAGGAACATAAAGTTCCATTTTTGTTTTGCAGTGTACCATAACCACCAGCTCTTACCTGAGAAGAGACTTTAAAACTACTGAAACAGCTACAAAATATCCTTTAGCTTTAAGCATGTATAACAATATTGACCAATATTGATCAAAAGATATTGGGAGATTTTCTTTTTTCATTCATGCTAGCCTTCTAAAGGCAGAGTAGGCGATCTTTTCCAGAAACGTTTTTGTCATGCTTATGGTTGAAAGTCTCTTCACATCGTTATAGCAATCTAAAGTATAAAGTAAAACGATATCTTGGACTATATAATGTTCATCCAATCATTGCATTCGGTCCGAATGCATAGATAGGATGTCTTACTTGCATACCTGTGCACTATTGGAGGGGGTGTGACCTCGGAGATTGCTCTGAACAGAGGGTGGAATCTTATGTTTTCAAAGCTAGGTTGTTATTGCTAGCCTCTCTGAAATCGCGTACCCTAACCTTTAATGTTTTCTACCAAACATTTCAAATACTCTCAAGAAGTTAACTTTCCCTTCAGCATTATGTTCACATGGAGACACGTCAGGCACATGCTAAAATACTTTTCCTAAGCATAAATGGCAAACAATAAACCACAGTGTTGTAATTTTGAGCATCAGGCACATTATGTCGTTCTATGCCGTAGTGTAAAGGGTATTTATCTTCAGCAGTGTGAGATGTCAGGCAGCAGAGACTGCTTAAGTTCCCCCTCACTGCAGATGCTGAATGGGAGATTTGTCTGCTTTTCTGTGAGCTTAGGAAATGCTCCATCTGTATTTCACTGATTTTCTCCCATGAGTCACTCAAGTTTAAAAAGCCAAAGCAAATTACAGTCATGCCAAAAGTGACAGTTTTAACTTCATAAGCATTGATTACAAAAACGAAAAAGATTGTTTTTTTGCTTTTTGGTTGATGTTGACTTTGTTTCTAGTACTATTTTAGTTTTCAAGGATTTTTGTTGGAAGCTGGTAAGACTTTTTTATTGTGAAGAGGTTGCTGTTTGCGTAAAGCTCAGCAGACTTAGCGAAGATCTTGGCTATTTTTTTAAGTTGCACCTTTGTCTCAGATGTTTTTCTTAAAATTGCTTAGGAGAAATTGAAAGACACATACTGTATGTTGATTTAATAATAAACATTTACATTTATGCATTTGGCAGACGCTTTTATCCAAAGCGACTTACATTGCATTATACTACACACTGATTCTGAGTATGTGCAATCCCTGGG
>JAZGTI010002318.1:0-37057 GCA_036877585.1 Botia kubotai
TGTCTCTCTGTTTATCTGTCTGTCTGTCCATCAATGTCTCTTCTCTCTATGACTGCCTCTGTCTCTCTGTCTCTCTCTCTCTTTCTCTCTCTAGGTCTGTTGGATGGAGGACGATGCTGCATCTGTTCATTCGGCTGAAACTCCTGCAGCCTGTGGCAGACACACCAACTCACACAAGGGAGACAACTACAGTGAGCACGGTAACACACACACACACACACATGCGAGTGTTTGTAAAAAGCGCTCTGTGTGCCAAGTGAAACAGAGCTTCAGCAGGTTTGTCATCTCTAGCATACATTTGCACTTTAGCACCACAACAGGGGTCTCTTACTGCACACACACACACACACATGCAAATGTACACGCAAACACACACACATCAGCCAGAAGACAGCTCCTAAATAACTGCAGCCTACATGTGTGTAGGTGTGTGCGCTGGTGTGTTGGACAGGAAATGGTGCATGATGATTATAAAGACTTTTCTCTGTGCTCCTCAGCTTTGAGCACCAACCATGGCCAATATAAACCAGAGTACATACTTCCCAAAGTGCGTGTCTTTGTGCATTCTGTCTCAGCTCAACAGCTGTGAGTCTGGCTCTGACAGAATACCTCACTACCTGACGGAAACAGCACACAGACACAGAAACAACACACAGACAAACACACAGTTAACCCTCTGAGAGACGTTAAGACACAACTGTGACACACATTTTTCTGAATGTTGCACAATGCAAGAGGCCTGAGGGCAATTCTAATGCTTTTCACTGAGAGATTCAGTAAAACACAGATTGTTCGTGTAAAGTAATATCATTTTGGAGAGTGTGAAAGGACTCTGAATTTCATCTTCCAAACCTGCTGGGAAACATTCCAAGACTATCAAAACCATAAAAGCATAATGTTTAATTATGAAATTGGTAAAATTAGTATCAAAGCCTTTTAACGTTTTAAGCCTTTTAATGTCATAAAAATGTTAATTTTTATTTTTAGGTGACTTTATGGATCAGAGCGTTGCCTCACCAAGCACAGGAGAGGAGGAAGACTCTGATAAAGAGAGGAGGAACAACAAGAAAAGAGGGATATTTCCAAAAGTGGCGACCAACATCATGAGGGCGTGGCTTTTCCAGCACCTGACGGTAACACAAAATCTTGTTTCATACTAACATTGCAGACTGTACTCTTAAAACCCCAAACAGCACATACCGTTAACTGCTTGTTATTGAGTAGAACCAGACGAGCACTTTTGGCAGGAGCTGTCTAGCCCAACGGTACTGAACTTAGACCAAAACTTCCAGCAATATATCAAGACGTTTGTCTCCTTAAACACTACCAAACACTGAAATATCCTGTTGAAGTGTTAAAAATGATAAATGTTACAATCAGTCAAGTGACTTCAGTGTGTGTTTCTATAGTTACAGGGTGTTATTCTTGTAATGGTATTGATGTGCTGCAGCTGTCCCCAGTCAGTTTAAAGAGTAGATCTATATCAGATCTATATCAGATCTATATCAGATCTATATTAGATGATCTTTATTATCTGTATACATCTAGTCTTCATTTGACATTAATTAAAGCTCGAGGTGGCATGTCTAAACCTGCCCACACATTATTTACAGCTCAGTGACGTTCCTACACTATCTAGAGACTAGTTAGTGAACATACACACACATGCACTCATGAGCAATTTTACTAAATATTGGGATGAATCACAGGTAAGGTTTGCTTTCGGTTGTCATGTGTACGGTGTTGTTTCCATGGTATAGTGGGTGGGCACAGCTCAAAGCTCCTCCCACTCCCTAGAGCCTTGAATATATGATCAGTATATCTGTCATTGTATCCGAGCCGTCCTTCCTTGCGGGCGTTTCCCCTCATTCTCATTCGGAAACTTGTTGCGCTTCATAACAAACACCCACCACCTCAGAAACACCTGTGTGTATGCAGCCCATATAAACACTGGACTGGATCAGGTTATTTAGTGGGTCGTTTATTAGTGGGCTGCAGATGTGAACCAGCCACAATACAAACCCACCTAACTGGTCAACTGGTCATTCTTCACTTACATTTGTTTCATTTTAGCTTTTTAATTATATTAAGTGAAGCCAAAGGGCCAAAAATATCCTTTAAAATAAATTATAAAGCAAGAAGTAAATGTAGGAAAAACTGAAGAAACGGGGTAAAAGTAAATACTACATTGTTTTATTATTATTACATTGAGTATTTGTAGCAGTGGGGTCATCGAGACATCTAGGGGCGTACAGATCGTGCAAATAAATTCATTTTAAATATTAAAATATTACTATTAAAACCCAAAGGTGGGTGTAAAAGAACTTCTCCCAATGGGTGTTTTTATTCCAGTACAGTTGCCTCTGTTCCCTTCAGCTCTAGCAACCACACAAACACAACACACACACACACACGGCACCAGACGACTCTAGTTTAGAAATACGAGAAGCCCACGAATTCAATGCAATATGTAATTCATATGTTTTCCAGTCACCCATTCCCAGACTCTGATCATGCTTAATCTACATATTGATGTTTGTCAGTTGTACATTTGATTTCCTAAACTTTGCCTTCTGATTCTCTGACAACAGGCACCAGTCAAATTAAAGATTTCATTTACAAACATTCCATCATGATTGGCTCACCTCAGTTATTTTCTGTGGAACATAAAAAGTGTCACTCAGCAGCTCTTTTCTGTATGATGCCCCTTTATAGAGAACAGAGAATGTTGAGCTACAAAAAACACAGACGTTATGTGGATGTTACATTGTTATTGTTATTCCTCAGTTACATCAATCAACATGTTATCTA
This sequence comes from Botia kubotai, assembly GCA_036877585.1. Taxonomy (NCBI): domain Eukaryota; kingdom Metazoa; phylum Chordata; class Actinopteri; order Cypriniformes; family Botiidae; genus Botia; species Botia kubotai. The sequence goes on from JAZGTI010002318.1 coordinate 2,812, forward strand.
TAAACCAACCACCTAAACATCTTTATTTATACTGTATGATATACTTTCTACTGTTTAATTCTAGTGTTTTATTCTAGTGTTTAATTCTAGTGTTTAATTCCAGTGTTTAATTCCAGTGTTTAATTCTAGTGTTTAATTCTAGTGTTTAATTCCAGTGTTTAATTCTAGTGTTTAATTCTAGTGTTTAATTCCAGTGTTTAATTCCAGTGTTTAATTCTAGTGTTTAATTCCAGTGTTTAATTCCAGTGTTCAATTCCAGTGTTTAATTCTAGTGTTTTATTCTAGTGTTTTATTCCAGTGTTTAATTCTAGTGTTTAATTCTAGTGTTTAATTCTAGTGTTTTATTCCTGTGTTTAATTCTAGTGTTTTATTCCTGTGTTTTTGGCAGTTTCTCTGCAGGCTTTCTGAGTTTTTCTTTTGAAGTGTAGGAGCGCTTGGTCATAATGAGGGAGACGCAATTAGTGTCAGTCTCAAAAATGAGGAGCAGAGGCTTTTGTGGGGGTTGCGCTCGACTTCATTTAGCCAAACTGCACGGGCACGTCGCACGAGGACGGATTTTGCTGGGGTTCCACCCCCTCCAGGGTCTCTCTGGGGTCAAATTCGCTGTTATCAAAACACCATCCATTACTCCTCTGACAGCTTCTCCTGGGGACCTGGGCTCTGCCAGACCTACAGGGAATTTCCGTCCTTGCTTGTGAAAAGAAAGGGATGAAGAAAGAAAAATGCTGGAGAGAATGAGAGAGGTGATTCATCACGGCCAGACCTTTGGTAAATGGAGAAGGTGGTGTGGGGGGGACACTGAGATGAAACGGAGAAGCAGCGGGCAGAAAAGTCAGACCTCACTTTGGGACATGCTGAAGATTGTAGCTGTGGAGTTAATGAAAATCACAGTTGACCTGTGGGGTCTTTGAGGGGACATCTTTTAAACTGAAAATCTGTTTTATGCAGTGGTGGGGAAGCTATATTAAAGCTGTGACTTGCCAAGATACTCTTATTTTTAACTCTAGTCAAGCTACTTTGGATGAAGTTGTTTTCAGTAGGAAAATAACCAGACTGAAGCTGTATATCTACATATCTCTATATTAATTAAAGGTTCTTTGTTGGGCTGTGTGGTTCCAATAAGACCCTTTAACATCCACAAAGTCTTGCTGCTACACAAGAGGTTCTTTATAGTGGACTCAAATCTATAGACTATGAAAAGCTAAATGAGAAATGGTTATTTTAAGAACCCTTGACAAAAGGTTCTTTGGAGAACCAAAATGGTTCTTCTTTGGCATTGCTGTGAAGAACCCCTTATAGCAGTACAGTAGAATAAAATATGGGTAATATTCACAGAATAACTGTACTGTCAGATTATCTGTGGGGTTCTTTCTCTGAAAAGACTCTGCGGTACTTTCAATTACTCTGCTGGTTAAAGCATGTTGGTTGGAACAGTGGTGTGAGTTTGGAGTCAGTCTAGCTTGCCTGAGCAAAACTATTACTGTCATTATCATTATTGATCATTCTACTTAGATACATTAGTGGCAGAGAAATAATTTTCATCGTCTTTAGACAACTGTATTAATATAGCACAATCATAAAGATTCTACATTTACTCTGAACACAACTAAACTAATCCACATACCTGGATTGTAAGCAAAGCTGTATTTAACCAAAAGCTGACTAAACGCAAAGAACTTTAGAACCAGTCTGACTAACTAGCAATTCATCAGGGGCTGATGAGTCTGTGTGGATTTAGATTATACCAATATACCTTTATATGTGACTGACTTTAAACCCGTTATGAGCAGTTCTGAAGAGATGACTAGGGGTTAGAGGTTGTAGGGCTTTAAACACAGTGTTTGAATACAATACATGTCCGTCAGACAAACACGCTGTAGTGGTGGCTGAGACTGAGTGTGTTTCAGGCTCTTTTTAAGTGCTGTTCACCCTAAATTACTGATCATTAGAGCCCTAACAGCTTTACTGCCTCTGTAAACCGGATAATGACCCCACACACACATTCAATAACTCTTCATTGAGTTACACACACACACACACACACATTTATCAGAGGCCTGCACACACCTCCAGCCAGCATGGCGCTCCCGGTTGTAAAGTTACACACCATTTGCTACCAGAGCTGTCGCCCTGCAACAGGTGTTAAGAGAGAGTAATTCATGGGTGAGGTGTTTATAGTCACTACCATAAAACGGCTGCTCCGGAATCAGTTTAAATACACCTCCCTCTTTATTTAGAGTCTGGTTGAGGTTTCCATGGCTGACCTAGGATCAGTTGCCCTAATTACAGGTTAAGACTTCCCTTGTCAACGTGTGCATATCCTTTGGGTTTAAAGAAGGGGTTTCCTGGTTGTCAGAGCCATCACCCTTGGTTACAGAATAGCAGTTTGTAATGACTTTGTGGCTTGGAGGTTAAATCCCAACTGGCAGTTCTTAGACTGGTGCACAGGGTCTCATTCAGACTGAGACTGATTCACCAGAGCATGAGATACATGAGGAATCTGTTTCTGTGTGTGTGCAAACAGTACAGACAGACACACATGCAGGAAATAAACAACTGGACTTAAAACCTGATCACTCATGTTGTGTTGTTGTTTTGTGTTGAGATGCTGCTGTTTATATGTATAGAGTGGCTCATGTTTTCATAGAGCCGCAGTGTTTACACTTTATTGAGAAATTAACCCAAATATTGCTTGCTTGTAGTTGTTATGATTAATAAGCTGTGAGAGGAGCGAGTATTCATGCATCTCTAATAAATGTTGCACATACATTGTTTATAATGTAAGTGTTGATGTATGTTTGTGTCTTGTAGCATCCGTATCCATCTGAAGAGCAGAAGAGGCAGCTGTCTCAGGACACAGGACTCACCATTCTCCAGGTGAACAACTGGTGAGTGTCGATCAGACCCAACTATAGTCCTATAACCTCAACCCCTCTGAAGTGTGAAGGATATTTTGCCTGAAATTGTCAAAATACAATTGCTATTTGGTAGGAAAATAAAGAACAAAAAGAACCTTTTAATTCTATAGTTTGTTTCGAACTTGCACAAACTTTTTTCCCAAAAGAACCCTAAAGAACTCAAGAGCCCTCCAATCTGTTTTTTCACTTTGCAGAACCATCAAATAAGTTTTATTTTTTAGAGTGTTTGATCTGGACCGACCAAATGTAGAAAGAAATGACCTGTTGTCGCTCCACATCAGTTACGATTCCAATAATAACATTTCTGGGAATATTTCAGTGTGGATGTAAACTGACCGTGTCTACCATCCTAACTGACAAACAGAGTTACACACTATTAGAAAACCACTTCACTCTCTCCAATGATCCTTTTGGAGTCATGGCAGTATAGTGGTGTAATGTCTGAGCTTGAAACCTGAAGGTTACTGAGTTGTAAGCTACTTTGAATAACAAATGTCTGTTTAATGAAATACCTCAGCTGGTTTTTGTCCTGCACAGAGCACTTTTATTTAATGAATTAGTCTTGAGTCCAAACATGGCACAGTTTTAGGTCCTGCTATCTTAAGCAGAACATCCTGGGTTTTTCAGAAACACCAGATGTTTTGGGTTTGGCCATGAAGTCTTGCTCTCCAGAGTTTATTGGACATTATATATAATATATAATGTTAGGAAAACTCATTTTGGGGGGAATCTCAGATTTTTCCAATGACAGTAAATTATTTCTAAAGTGTTTCACAATCATAAAACAACTTATTAGCAACTTAATTAACAGAGTGAAAATACATTAGGTGCTCTTTACAAACAGAGCGCAGAATGTCTGCAGATTCAGTGCGAGAGGAAACAGGTGAGGGGAGACGAGAGGCGAAAACGAGCTGCTGTCAAATTAAACAGAAATTATCACAAGGAACAGCTGGACTGGTTTATTTAAACACACACACGCTCATAAAGAGCAACACTGTCCTTTGAATGACCTCATAATACAGTGGGCTGTAGTTTCAGAGCAGAACTTTTGTGTTCTGTTTAGGGTTCAGTAAGTGAAATATCACAGGCTGTATGAATATCCAGTACAATAGCGTCCAAAGGGTCTGAGGTCACATTAACAATTGCATTTTAATTTAAGCCTTAAAGTAAGATTTTTAAAAATTTCAAAGTAAAATATATTTTTTTTGTGGGTCACAAATTAAATAAGCACATTTGTGATACTGACCATGTTAACTGTAATAAAGGTTCATATTTTCTAAATAATCAAATACTAACACATTTTAAAACTCATGTTAATTCTTCAGTTTAACTTTTAGGCCAATAATATCATTTGTACAAAAAAATGTTGTTAAACTATAACAGAAAACAAAACAGAAGCTTTTTAACTATAAGTTAGACCTTTGCACACTTGTGTATATATATATATATATATATATATATATATGTGTGTGTGTGTGTGTGTGTGTATACACACAGCTCCAGGGATTTTGTGTTTTTGCTCCCTAGTGCAAGGGCTAACAAATATTTCATTTCCTGTGTAGTTTTGTTATGTGATTGTGTGTTTGTGTGAGAGTGTGTGTGTGTGTTGGGCTGTGTGCGTGTGTTGGGCTGTGTGTGTGTGTGTGTGTGTGTTGGGCTGTGTGTGTGTGTTGGGCTGTGTGAGAGTGTGCGTGTTGGGCTGTGTGTGTGCGTGTTGGGCTGTGTGTGTGCGTGTTGGGCTGTGTGTGTGTGTGCGTGTTGGGCTGTGTGTGTGTGTGTGCGTGTTGGGCTGTGTGTGTGTGTGCGTGTTGGGCTGTGTGAGAGTGTGTGTGCTGGGCTGTGTCAGAGTGTGTGTGTTTTGTAGAGCACATGCAGAAGCATTAAGCTTGTGAACTCAGTCTCGTGATGGGGGGGTTCAGCGAGGGGTCAGTGTTTAACCGTCTTTAAGAGTGGGGTGGGCTCTTCCCTGCTGGGGATGTGGCACTTATCTCTGATTGGTCACTTAATGGGCGGAGTTAAAGGAGATGATGACTCGCAAGAACCATGAACAGCTTGTTTTTTACTTGAAATTGATACATAACCAATCTGACAAAAGAGATCTTGGTGTTTCTAGGAAGAGATGAGACGTTTTGAGATTAAATTCCAAAATATCTTTAATATTAATGTGTTTAAATTGGACTCCAAATCTTGCTTTTGAAAAGCCAAAAAAGGGTCTTGCTGTGCCAGTTATCTTATAAACTAAACTGCTGATTTTCTGAATACTGTGTCACTTAAACAGTCCTGAGATTTCCATCCAAATTGACGTTTATTTAACTGCTGGAAGATCAGAGGAAACGTTGTTGTGATTAGGTGTTACTTGGATGTTCTGACTTTATCAACAGGTGGCAGTTGGCCTCCAATGGTTCGAATCACTGCTCTAATGTAAAGACTTGTCATATTGTCTTTAGTGGTTCAGCACCTCTCGCTGGGTGTGTAATTCACTTCCTCTGAATGAACATTCAAGCATCCACTGCTTTGTGAAGGTTAAAATGGCAGCCAACCACCTGGAGTGACACCGAGGAGTCATTAATCATGTGTGGACTTGTGCCCTGGCACTCAGAGGTCAGAGGTCAGGGGAATTTTTCAGGCTGAGAAAGAGCAGAGCTGCACCGCTGGGTGTGAGGTCACTGAGGCAGGAGGTGAAAGGTCAAGCATAGCCTGAGAATATATGTAGAAAGCAGTTCTGAGGAACTGGGGTAAGGGTTAACAGAAGTTCCTTCATAAACTAGATTTGTACAGTTTTGATGAAATTGTGAGTGTTCCTGGCTCACCACCAATATGTTATATGTTGTGGGTGGTTGCCAGGATGCAGCTCTGCAGTGGGTATGGTATTCAGAGTGTTTTTAAGTGCACTGCTGTGTGGTTGCTGGGTGCTCTGTGTGGTTGCCAGATACCTAAATAAATTAAAATATTTTGATCTCAAGACAGACATTAGATCTTTCAATTTTGGGGTCTGTCACGGTTTGAGTCTTTCGTTTATTGCCCACCAGGTGAAAATAGTTCTGATGACTTGCTGTTAAAGTAATAGATCATGTGATCTGAGGTCTTGTTCACGTCTGTAGCACAAACTGTGGTAAGTTATGTACTGAAGTTTGATACCTAATATTAGTGAGTGCTTGATCAAATGCTGAAGATAAATACGAGCAGCAGTAAAGGTGAAGTTTGCTCGAGCAGTCGTCTCTAATAAAACACATGTTTGTTCTCTTGAACTGTTTTAATGTCTTGTTCTTGTTTTAGGTTTATCAATGCCAGGAGGAGAATCGTCCAACCGATGATCGATCAGTCCAACCGTGCGGGCAAGTGACACTACATAAATCATAACAAATCATGTTTGCTTGCCAATAGAATTTGTGCTTTTGCTGCCATTTTAAGATGCCATTTTAAGATTTTTTATAACTTTTAATTTTTTTAACCTGACATGCAGAACAGCACATCTTAAGTGTATAAATGTGTATAAAGTACACAAACTCTACACACATTTACATTTACGCATTTGGCAGACGCTTTTATCCAAAGCGACTTACATTGCATTATACTATACATTGTTTTTTGAATATGTGCAATCCCTGGGATCGAACCCATGATCTTGGCGTTGTTAACGCCATGCTCTAACCACTGAGCCACAGGAAAGCTACACACGCTTTCTGGTCAGTTCTGTCACTCTCTGTCTTGCTATGTTTGAATGCAAAAACACATCCTGTGAGAGTCCCCTGAAATGGTTTTCAGGATGAATTACTTGAACTCAACCGTATCCATCACACACACACACACACGTACACACACACACACACACACTGAGCTCTGAATAAAGTGTGAGGCATGCAGTTCTGGAAGGGCTTAAGGGTTGATGTTTGCAATGGAGCTCAAAGACAAACAGAAACTAGTTCATGTTTCATCTACAAACTGCCGCGTGTTCCGTTCCTGCCGTACGTACATTCCTTAATCACATGTACTTACAATGTTAGTCAGGGTTTCAGTAGGTTTTACTGGACCTTTTTACTCTCTCTGTCTCTCTCTGACCCTTAGAATCACGTTTTAGAGTCACGTTTTTATCTCCTGCATCTTTAAGACTTTTATGGTCGTGTTCCAAAATCAGAAAAAATGCACAAAACATTTATATTACAAAAAGTTTCTCTTTTCACCTGATATCTGCTTGCTGTGCATTTTAATGCTTATTGTATTGTTAGCTTAGCTACCTGCTAACCCAAACTTACTTGTAAGTCGAGTCCTGCGTGTGTTTGTGTGTGTTCTTTAAATGGCTCATGCAGCTACAGTCTTTCCGAATCGTTCACTTGTAAGATTCCATTTCAGTTACTCATCAGGTTTTGGAACACAGCCTAAATGTCAGTTATGCCTGTTATGATTGGCTACCTTCTACATACCTGTCTGCTCCTCTCTGTTGTACATCTGACTGACCCATTGCTGCAATTTCTTCAAATGTTTGGGTGGAACTGAAGGAGGGAGTTTTGTGTTAAATGTGATAGAATATATTTATATAGTACATATATAAATATAGTATATGTACAACACTGAGTCCTTCTTACTACACTCTACTCTCTCTCTTTCTCTCTCTCTCTCTCTCTCTATATATATATATATGTGTGTGTGTATGTATGTACATGTATGTATGTATTTATATGTTTGTATGTTTGTGTGCAGTAGGTCATGGTGGTCTGTACACTCCTGACGGTCAGACAAAGGGAGGATTTGTAATGGATGGTCAGTCACACATGGGCATCAGGCCAGCAGGTATCTCATCGCTCTGCCTGAATGTTCAGATAAATGAGGTTTAAATGAAACGTCTCGGCTGTAACTCAATCTAGTGTGATTTTTTTACATCTCCAAAATTTTACCCCAAAATCAGGATTTTTGGGGGGTTTTGGCATTATGTTATTTTTTAATGGCAATTAATAACTGAATAAATTGTAATTCCTCTAAATTCTGTTATTCCCATAATGTATAAACATATCATTGCTGCGCTGCAAATATATATTAATTATTTAGTATTTATATTACATATTTGTAATTGTATTATAATGTATTATATTGCATTTCAATTATGCTGATTACCAGATCGTAACAGTCCAAAAATAAGCTTCATTTGCTTTATGCTAATTAAATTTTTATATCTTTCTTTCAATTCTGAGGTGAAATTTGACCTTTTTTCCTAGATATTCACTAAAATATTGTAAAAAATACATCTCTCTCTCTCTCTCTCTCAGCTGCTCTGGGCGGTCTTGGGGGAGTGAATATGGGGTTGGAGAGTCAGTGGCACTACATGTAAACAATCCACTCTGTCACCCAACACAGCAAACCAGAGGTATGTTTCTGCACAAGGGACGAGAGCAAGTATAAAGGGCTGTTAAATGAGAGAGATAGGAGAGAGAGAGAGAGAGTTCTTCATCCTGGACTAATGGCATTACTTTTATTCTGTTCATGTACTAGAAAATACAAGAGAGCGAGAACACACAGTATTTCTTTTACATTGTCAAGTTTGGTAAACTCTGACCTGTGTATCTGTATAAGAAAAATATATCTGACCAACAGAGAATCTAAACGTCACAAACGTTACACATTGAGTAATCAACAGAACCGTCTCCACTCAGTGTCTCGACTTCAGTAAACTTCAGTAGCTTTTTGCTCGGTGTTGAATTTGAAATTGCCCTGCAGATACACACTGGTATAAACAGTCTAGAAAATATCTTTACATGTTGACTCATTTTTGCTGCCGCACAGAATATCGCCCAGCCCAGCGTCTGGTTAATTAGTCCGTCTTGATTACTCAGTGGAGACAGTTAATATCTCAGCCTATAGGAAAAGATAAAAATGAAAGGATCTGTTTTGACAGAAATACAAGGGAATTGATTTGCGACTATATGCCAGCGGAGTTTTCTGAAAAATGATTTAACCTCTTTTTCATTACAGAGTCAGGCTGGAACGAGGACTGGTCCTCCTGTTCCAGAGTTTAGGATTTGGGATTTGGGATTTGGAAAATGGATTTTGACTTGCATAAACGGTTTATAATTCAACGGTACAGATGCCCTAAAGGAAAGACCTGTGAAAGGCCACAGCATTACAGAGAGAGACCTCTCATTCAAAATGGCCGCCTAGACTCATGTTCCACGCGATGGGAAGATCAACCATATCAGTAGAAAGAGAACACAATATAGAAACAGAAATGTCTCAACACCTGGACATAGCTGCTCTGGGGCGGAGACATTCTATAGAGTGACCTGTCACCTGCAACCAGGTGATTCTTCCAGAGGCCAAAACAACTCATGTCTCATGTTTCACTCACGTGTCACCTGTAATGAAGAGTCCAAACAAATAACATGGAGTCTTTCTGCGCCGAGTGTCGAACCAGCAAACACCCGTGTTGCACTCGCAGATGTGACAATACCTGTTTGCAGTTCAAAGTGAGAGGGAGAATGAGACGTCTGTGCAGAGCAATTTAATACAGACCCCATCAGTGTACATAATGGTGCTGTATATGTCAAATATGATACAGTAAAGCTCATAAACATGGGCAGCACCCAATGAATGCAACACAAGGTCTCACATGCACGATTTACTGCAGTATAAAAGCCCCCGGATTCATCTGCGAGTGTCTGAGATAATGAGACTCTGAAAGGTACTACAGTTTGTTAATGCTCTGAATTTAACTCATGTGAATGGAGCTGTATTTTCACACTGTGTGTGTGTGTGTGTGTGTTTCTGTAAGTGTGGGTTTATTCATATAAAAAATCATACATCAACAAGTGTGTTGTTTGTTGAATTGTTGTGACGTCTGCTCTGTTTCATGTTTGGAATAGAATACTAGAGTATCGCTTACTGCACAGTATATACTGTATGCTGTGTACTAAGTTTAAAAGTAGTATGCAAAGTAGTATGCAGAACAGTATGCAGCATTGTTGTCACATGACCTCATTATATTGCATGTTTAATTCAGCCAGCTGTAACAGTTTATGGCTTTTTTTAATTAAATTTTGTGTAAAAATGTGCAAATTTGTGAGCAAATAATAAGCCAAGCCATAACTGTACATACAGTATTTTTGCAAATGTAGTAGTCCATCTATATATTGCATGCATACATAAAATGTGCATATTGTGCAAATTATACATACTGTATACTGCAGAAATAGTATTTTGTATTCAGGTAATATGCTATTCCAAACATACCCATTGCTTTCACAAAAAGTGGATTCACACAGCAGGTGGCGTATCGCCCCCTGTGGGACACATGAGGTACTGTTGACTTCTGCAGGCTTACAGTTGTTGAACTAGAAATTTCCTGCATATTACATTATCTATTACATTATCTATACCATCTCAATTACATTATCTATACCATCTCAAGTGATTTCTCAACTAAACTTCTAAACCCATTCAATTAACAACCACAACAATTAACAACCAATACATTCAGATTCAGTCACATATACATTACCAGAGTCATGAAGGTAAAATTGATTAATCTGTTTCAATGAATGAAAAACAGAGTAATAAAATAAAAATGACAAGAACAGCTACAGTCAAATAGAAGATAATGTGATGAGCTGCTGGAACATGAGCTGCAAACCCAAGACAAACATTTGAGTGAGCGAGCGAGTGAGCGAGCGAGTGAGTAAGGGATCCTCAGTGTAATTCAGACATCTGAGTTTGACATTTTAATACTTGATCTCCCTCTTCCTCCACTTTCCTATTTAAACCCACAACCAAAACAAACCCGGCATCATCTCACCAGAGGAGAATGTTGAAGCAAATCCAACACTGTGTTTACAGTTCTGTAAGAGATGTTTTACTCTGCCAGTAAGGCTGAAACTGTTTCCTGTTTGTATTATGACTGTATGTTTTGATCAGTTCTTCTCAGACATGATGTAGTTCTACAGATCTTCAGTTGTCCAGGAGGGCAAAAGCGTTTTAATGTGAGTGAATGTCTTATTTCAGATCAAAATCAAAAGAAAACACAAGAAATTGCAAAACGCATGTGTTCCTGTAGCTCACTTGGTAGAGCATTGTGTTAGCAGCACAGAGGTTGTGGGTTCGATCACATTTAAAGCATCTGCCAAATGCATACATTAATTATATAAAAGAAAATATAATTATAAAAAAGAAAAATGGATCTGTGCTGACAAAATGATTCAGAATGAACTATGAGCTACAGTCAAAAGAAGTGAACAATCCCAGTTTTGTTTTCTAAAGAGGTGTATCTTGCTAAATCTTTGTTTCAATAATTCGTTAAAAAAGTTTTTTTCTGCTTCCGTGACTGGTGCTTTGGACACGTGTAGCTCATTCGTTTGTGGTCAGATTCCAATGAAAATACAGAATTGTAATGTTTTTAATAGAGAATGTGAATAAAACAAGAAATCATTTTTCAAAATTGACTCATTTTGCCAGCACAGGTCACAGATATTTTTAGGACTATTTGGGTTTGTTTTACATTGTGACATCACTTCATGAAAACGAAGCACTGTGTTTTATTACAAATAAACATCTGGTTTATAATGCATTCTATAATGCAGCATGTTTAAAAAACATTTTTAAAAAACTCACAATAAATATATAAACAATAAATACACCTCAAGATATACATTTAAATTGTTTTACTCTTTATAAAGATAATGTAACGATGCTAAAATCTTAGTTGTTCTAAAAGCTATATTTGCTTTATTCTTTTAAAGCTAAATATGTCTTATGTCTTTTGATTTTGAGGTGAAAAATTAACTGTACATGTTCCCGTGTGCTGTACCCATGTGCTTATGGTGCACCGAAGTTAACATGATTATTTTGGCACATTAAAGATCATCATTTTAAATGTTAAGTGGCATCTTTAATCCTTCATAAATCTGTTTGCATGATTAACACATACACTATATACCTTTTTCTTTTAACCATTTAAATCAAGCATTTAATAAGGGTTGTCCACAATCAGCACGGGACTGAGGGGATTAAATATCGCCTGGATCTCTTTCAGTTGAAGAGAGATGAACAGGTGGGTGTCAGTTGTCCCATGAAAGCATGTAGCAGGACAGGAAGTTGCCCCCCTGCAGCCACGGGCTTATTTGACAAAGACACAAACTTGCGTGCAGCAGCTACACTACAGGACAAACTTTCAGATCACGAACATTTAAAACAATCACGCACATCACGCATTTTAGATTGTAAAAGCCTGCACTACAGTTAACATCTGTACAGTGAACTTTAAATGTCAGATTACTTCCCTGATTCCCTACAATAGCGACGGCACAGCGGTGCTTGGGTCCGTAATTGCTGCTAGCAGCTATATTTGTTTTTAAATAGACGTCCCTGCAAAACAATTCATAGTCTTATTCAGTTATCTGTTTTTTAAAGTATTCTGTTTGTTTATTTCCTACCTCAAAACTTTGGTCACCAGCATATTTTTTGTTAAAGCACTAAAACATAAAAAAATCAATTTTGTATTTTTTTAAATGAAAACACTGTATAGCAAAATATAATGTACAAGGTACATTTTACCTGCACATGAACTTAATTTCATAAATAAGCATCACTTAATTGTTTTAAAGAGTTTTATTTTCTTTTACTATTTTTATTGTTGTTTATGAATAGTTCAAGCGCGGTTAGAGAAGGAAGCCAGTGGAAATAATATGCGTCGCCCCATGCGCAACGATTCCGCTTATTGGATGTCCTTGAACACACCGTGCGCACTGAATCATGGGAAACAGTTCGTGTTCGGCGGAATCTTTGAACGGTTAAACAACACACCTGAACTCATGGAGGAGGACAGCAGGTACCTCCACCACAAATAACACAACAGCCCGAAAACACGAACTGACACAGATGAGTCATGAGTCAAGTATTAATGCTGCACATGTCAGAAATGTGCAGTTAATTAGGCATTTGTTTTTATCGCAGAGTTCAAAACACCAACACGACCAGATTTTCATCGACATAATTTGTGCAGCACAACGTCTCCATCATCAGTCTGACAGGTATCTGCATTACAGCTGTACACCTCACATTTTTCTTTAAAGCTGAAGTCTTTAACTTATTTTAGTTATTATTAACTCTTATTTTTAAACTCAACCCTAATCTGCAACGGAATGTTTATGATAATGCTTTATAATTTGAGTCGTTGCGTTCGATGTCGCGGGAAATATCGGTTTGACGTCATGCGCCTGCGTGGATGCGTCATCTCTGTAAACGGATATTGTGTGAAAATGGTGCCGATCCTGGAATAATCCATTCAGTTAAGTACTGAACATCTCTTGATTATATTCAAAATCTTAACTCACACTTAAAAATCTCTGTATTTCAGCTGTTGCATGTTTTGTTTCTTAGTACACCCAGCTGTATTTATATGTATGAAGACTGGCTCTGTAGCTTTAGATAATGGAAGCGCATGAGAGAGAGCACTACATCAGGAGGTGGATGAGAGAGAGCACTACATCAGGAGGTGGATGAGAGAGAGCACTACATCAGGAGGTGGATGAGAGAGAGCACTACATCAAGAGATGGATGCCGCCCACTAATGTCTCCATCCAGTGCAAACACATTAGTGTCTCTATACAGACACTATATGAACACATATGACACAGCGAGAGCATCTGGCCCCTGAGATAATGGACCGTATAAATTGACACAGGTGGGACGCTCCTCTTTGGTGGGAAGCTGCACCCTGTGCAGGGTCACGGTAGGGGCGTGCAGGCCAACCTCCAATCAGATGTGAGGATACCAGACAGTCATCAGTTTAAAAAAATCATACAGTCTCTGGGTTGTGTCTGCACCAGTGGTCACCAAAGGTACAGTACAGAAGAATGTTATACACTCTGTTGTCGTGTCATGCGGCTTGCTTGCCATGTAGTCTGTTTCCTTGAAATGGTTTGAAATATATATATTAAAATATTATATATATATTGAAATATTTCTGTTGGTTTTATTTGTTTGGATGGCAGAGAACAGATCCTGTCTTACCTTTGAGATTTCCCTTGATACACATTTATTGACCTTCTCAATGTGTCTCACCAGATGGATAGAAGATTCTGTAACCCATCACTGTATGTACACTGTGCAGTTTAGTGTTGTAGCTCATCAATTCCTTCAAATCTCCTTTCAAGCATTTTATTTTTTCAAGATGGATATAAAAAAATCACATTTACTTTTTTTTTTTATTCACAATGATGTAAACTTTTTTTTTGGTTTTTTGAATACATGCACTAAATAGATTTAAAAGTCTTTCTGTAAAACTTTATTAAATCTTTAAAATAATATTTTGTGCTTTCATCTTTTCATTTGTATTCTGTAGTTTAAACGTTAGCCTGAAAAATCCTGAGGCAATAATTACAAACACCTAAAAAGTGTACAAGAGAAGGAATGGAGTGTGTATGTGTAAGTCAACAGTTAGAATAGGTGAGTTAAGGTGTAACAGTTGCTGTTACTCAGCTGGTAGAACAAGGTCATGGGTTGAATACCAGGGATCACACAATAAACAGATAAATGTCCAGTATACCGTAAATTCACTGAAGAGTTCAGTGTAGTGAATGAAGTCTCAGGTAAACTGGTGTAAAGGTGTGAGACCTCTGTCTGACTGTTTCATTCTGCTGTCTGTCACCTGTCCTGCGCCGCTGTTCCCAGACACACGCGCATGCCTGAGTGCTGCTGAAAGACGAGTCTTGTTATCAGCCTGCCGCTGTGTAACTGTAGCTAGCACGCAGAACCATGAAAGCCCCCCTACGGCCCAGGATGGGGTTTCACCTGAGCAGCCGACCGTCCAGCCACTTACCTGCACTGTGTGCTGTCTGAACTTTATTGAGGACAGCGTGAATGCAAGACACTTGATGTAGTACATGCTGAGATTAGTGAGTGTTTTGATATGGGCTTGACCCCAGCATTGCATGGCTAATGGCACAGCGACGGTCTGCTTTTACACTTCATTAAACACTATTTCCCTGACAAATACACACATTCGTTTCACGTCACTGCTGGTAAGAGTGGAACAAATATGTTTACACCACATCTTGTTCTAAGGCAGCATTATTTACATGTCTGGTTAGTATAATGTGGTCTTTACAGTTATACAATTCCTGTGGTTATGGAAAATGTGGAAACATCAGGAATATATATACTCATCCTCATGTGAGTATATATACATATATACTCATCCTCATGTGAGTATATATACATATATACTTATCCTCATATGAGTATATATACATATATACTCATCCTCATGTGAGTATATATACATATATACTCATCCTCATGTCGGGATGTTTTGCTTCTGAAGAACACAAAAGATCTTTTGAAGTATGTTGATAACCAAACATATCTGGCACCCATTGACTTCCATTGTATGGACACAATTATTTTTAACCCTAACTAGTTAAAGACTACTCAAAATATATTTTGTGTTCCAAAGAAGAAACATTCATAGGTTTGAAATGATTTGTGTGTGAATAAATGATGGAAAAGTTTATTTTTTGGTGAAACAGCATTATAGGAAATTCCATAATTAATCTTGTTACTCTGTTTTGAACTTGTTTGGCATGCCGTCACCAGAATCTGGAGACAGACCGGGTTTAAACTGAAGCAACAGTATCCTCACTGTCCTTTGTTTGCTCAATAAACATGCTTATCAGCAGCCTGTGTGCAGAAATAAAGTCACCTGAGAATACGCCTGAACTCCAGGTGAACTCTCTCCTCTCTGCTGTACCCGGACTTACTTTCATCAATTATTCTGCTTCCCAATCAGTACGAACACCGATACAAAATATCCCAGACGCTGTGCATGAGAAGCCAAGTTGTGAGGCCAAGCTTGTTCTGCCAGGGCACAGATTCTGGAAGTACATCAATGTCTTCTGGTGTACATGTGTGTAGGCAATAACTGTGTGTGTGTGTGTGTGTGTGTGTGTAATTGGTAGATGTTGTAATTTGTCTGTTGTACTTCACCTGATGTTGACTGATTGGTCTGTTCTTCAATCTCACCTGCAGAACGATCTGGACTCAGTTTCTGCAAGGAAAAAAAATGACGTGTCTCATGGTAACTGCTTCAAATTTTCCCTTGCTTTAAAATTTAGTTTTCACCAAAATTGTGATTAGGGGCTTTTGGAGCATTTGGGGATTTATTCTGTTGTCTTTTTAGGTTTATGTTCTAAACCGATAAATATAATATTAATACATTTATTTGGACAGTGTGAACATTGAAAGTAACAGCCCTGAAGTTGCTTTTGTCTGGAATCAGTTTTACACATTTCCTTGTATGAGAGAGGAAAAGAAGGTATCATTTCCACACCGAGAGCAGGGGCTCGGAAAAAATGCCTTATTTCATTTCCTCTGACCCTTCCTACATAGCAACCACACCATATACAAATACAATCAGCAACATTTCTGGGAAATGCTGTGCATCCGTTTGCCTAGCATTGACAGACAGGGAGAATGTTTGCCACTTTAGTTTATCTCTTCTTACTATTTATGTATTTGTATTAATTTTAGCTTTTAAAATATTGTTTGGTGTGCAGCTGCGTTTTATTCAACACACTTTGGCCTTGTTGATCTGCTGTGTATTACTGACACCTGGTGGAAAACCATCAGTATTACCGATGATGTTCTGAACTGTTCAAATTGTAGGGCCGGACCAGTTGCCTTAATAAATACACGCACGGACGACCGTTTCAAATATCTCAAATATTTAACCTCTCATTTTCATGAATGACACTGCAATATATCCCACAGCATATGACGCAGCCGGCAGAGAATTTATCAAAGGACACAAAACGTTAAAACCCCGAAACGAAACGTTTGCATTTACTTAAGTTTGCCGTCCGGAGACGCCAGACACTCCCCCATCATTTCCACAGCGCCGTTATAGAGCATGTGACTGTGTTTCGTTTAGACGCCATATTCGGAGAAGCGCGCTGCCTTTCTGCTTGTGAGTTTAGGGTTTAGGGTAGGTTTATTCTCGTTTTCTAAGGTTGTATTGTGCTCATAGTGAGAATTTAAACTTAAGTCATATTTATCCAATTCCTCTATTTAAACCAGTACATAACAGTCCTTTTGTTAGAAAAATGTTTTTAAATGGGATCACTATAAATCACTATAATTCATCCACGTCTAATCCACCTTCTAAACGTTGTAGCATTTGAGCTCCACAGCAGCTCATTTTCAGAGAATCTTGCACTAAGTGAATCTAAGTGAAACCAGTGATAGCAGATCTTTGCTAGTCACACTCCTCCATCATTTCTGCAGTGTAGGAAGCACAAAACACTGTTTGCCATCAAAATCTCATCTGCATGCACAACCCATACATTTGATACTGTGTGTCATTTTGTTTTTATTGACTTTTCTATACATAAGAATTTAATAGTAAATGAGTTACATTTCACGATTATTGTCAAAGTATTTTAGTAAGTTTTATTTTTACTCATATAGGTTGTATAAGGTGCCAAGTCTGCTTACAGACAGGTGATACATTTTGAATCACTAAGTGATTTTTTTCTGTAGAATGCCATCACAAAACATATGTAAATATGTAATTGACCACAGCTGTAAGGTGCTGGAAAATGCACCTTGTAGGAAATGCTTGAGAAGTGCTTGAATTTGACTTCAGAAAAGGTGTACAAACCCTGGAACTTGCACACCTCCCCTACAAAACTGTTCACAAGCTTCTAGAGATTTGACTGGTTGATTTCTGTTTAAATAAAAACACTGTTGACGGCAGTCTGCTCAATGTGACTTAGTCTCTGATTTCTGTCCATGGGAAAGTTATGTCATATTTACAATGACAACATTAAAACAACAGTTGCATTTAGACACAGAACTGGATCCACTTCTGTCCGTTTGTTGAACACATTTTTATTTGGATATTTCTATCATATGACGGCTGAAGCAGCAGTGTGACACTGTTTCATGGTAACCAGACACCGTGTGAACAGAATTCTACAAAACTAGAATGAAAACATCAAATTATCATGCAATGCAATAAAATAGCTTCTATTCCCTGCAAACCATACCATGAAACTATAGATTTCATTTCAAGGCAAAAATGTAACAAATGGTAAGCAGGTATCATTAATTTCAGTATCAGCAACAGAGGGCGCTCCTCCTGAGGTGGCGGCGCCGGCCCAACATGCAGCGCGGCGAGATGTACGTTTCACATTCTCTATATAGACGGCTGTCGGACCGCCCAGCTAAAGCAATACACATTACAACTGAAAGCACTATTCTGTACAAAACAATTCAACCAGATCATGAAGAAAAAACATAAAAAAACAACAAAACTCACCCTCCTTTTAACAGTACTGGTTTAAGAAAACTGAAGCTTGCTGGGAGTGACCAACACTGATCCAGAATAAACACGCATTCAATTTTATTTTATTTTCATAATAACAATAATAGATAAATGTAGTGAAGAAACTCGCTTTAAAATCATTTCCGTATTGAAACATTTACCAAAAGTTTGGCAACGTCCATGTATTTATATGTAACTGTCATTCAGATTATAATATTTCAATAGTACAATTCATATGTAAACAAGATCATTTCTTCCCCCAAAAAACAGATCTACATGCACAACAGAAAGAGAGAAACCCCTCCCGTATCATGCAAGCGCATCACAAGACCCACACCGAGGGTGTTTGGGACAGACACTGACGAGACGTCACCGTGCAGCTGTGGGAATCACACATACAGTGAATATCAGATTTTAGTCATCCATATTGATAGTGTTTAGTTTGTTCTCCCTTTAATAATCAAATTACACTCGTCTATGTTTGAATCCAGCTTCGAAATAACGAAGGGGGTAACGAGAGCCATTCATTGTAAAGGTCAAATCCGATTTTGCTTATTCACAATTTTTCTTTGACAACAGTTGCTTGATTAAACCAACTTGATTAAAGCTTAAAAAACACTAACCTACAAAACGCATAATCTGTCCATCACTCGCAAATATACAAACAGGAGCTCCTAAGATCTTTACAACGCTGCCCGCAGTCAAGTCCGAAAATTAAGCTTAATTTCCACAAACAAATGACGGAATCACAAGTCATTGTAGTATTTGCCACAATATGCGCTGTATGAGTAACTATTGAGAGGTATTAAAATGTAATCTATTCAGAATACACAAAAACTGAGAAATTGACTGATGGCACTGATCCATCCTACAGTAACCTGCTGTGATTAACCCAACACACAATAACACACCCATGTTAAAAGCAAACATACATACATGTACAGATGTGCACAACTTTGAATATATTTGCTTGTTACCTCGTCTACTGTATATCAGAAAGCAAGACTGCAATTAAACTCCCTGATAATGACAGCACATTTGTACATAGACACAATCTTGGTAGAAAATCTGAAATTTGCACGTTTCGTGACGTCAGAAGCGAATCAAAAGAATTCCTGCTTAAAACAAGTGAAAAAGAAAACAGCGTTTTAATAAACGTGTGGTGATGTATTTTTTTGATGTCCCTAAATCAAGAACAACATCATATAGTGATTTAAATATTCAGCTGTTGTTAAATCTCACATGCGTGTTGTGATTGGCACTTCCTGTCTGAAGCGTGTTGCACTGAAATCAAGTGTGTCAAGTCTTATACACACATTCTCTGTAGACCTCGATATCTTTAAAAAAAGACAGACCAAAATAAATACAAAAAATCCCCCCATGAAAAGAAACAAGAAAACACACAAAACAACACACACACACACACCCCTCTCTTCCTCCTCCAGCAAACCGAATCGCTCTGTAATAGACAGAGACGCACACATCTCTGACTGTCACTGAATACTGGAGACTGTGGACAGAAGATTCTCATGCTCTATAACACTTAGAATGGCAGGTGTCACTCAGGGACATTAGACAGAGAACATAGGCATCATTCAGAGAAATACTTCCATTGAGAGAGCGAGAGACAGAGGGAGAGAGAGAGAGAGAGAGCGAGCGTGTGAGCGGAGCTGATTCTCAGATATGAAGAAGAAGGATGTTCAGTGATGTTTCACCTCCTCACACATCCACCACCATCTTTTTGTGAATGTCTAGACCGCCGACCACCTGTGACAGCAGAGGGGGAAATATATCAGGAATTAAAGGAGGAACCTTCAAAACAAGTCTAAGAATTTAATAAACTGTAAAAGTGAAGCAATAATTAAAATCAGTTCACACTGAGATAAAAGTGAAAACGGGTAATGACGTTATATAAGGAGTTTTTCTTTTTCATCACAAATTTCTGATGACATTTCCAGGGAAAAATGTTTGGTGGGTGAAACTGGTGTGTCCTAACATCAGTTTCCTGGCAGAATGAAACACAGACTGACTCACAGCACAGAACTCCTCAAAGGATATCCTTCCATCTCCATCCTTGTCTGCGTTGATGATGGTTTTATCCACGATCTGCTGCAGCTGAGTGTCCTTCAGGTTGTTACCCACCATCATCTTCAGCACCTGGAACAGCTCGCCGTTGGATATGTAGCCGTCCTTATCCATGTCGTAAATCCTGAACGCAACTGCCGGAAACGAGGAATATTAAAACACTGTCAGAAAGGTGATTTAACAATTTGAAGTGACGAGCCGCATTTTGAGGCGGTCGACAATAAAAGTGTTGCATCTGCTCCTTAGAATGTTCACGAATGAAGCTACATCAGCAGTAAAATGAAAATACAATATTCTGAAAATCTTATTCATAAGATGCAAGACTGAAAGACACTCACAGCGAAGCTTCTGCTCTTTGTCACCCTTGACGCTGAACTGAGAGACGCCCTCGATGAACTCTGAGGAAAATAAGACAAACGTGAGGGTGAGGGAACCATTAACACACTCCAGCACTTTCTGCAGCAGAGTAATGTTAATGAATCTGAACTCCAGAAGTGCACAGCACGTCTCTGAATAACACCATGACCACAAAGTTCTGGAGCAGTACAACTTGTGCTACCACATACCTCACTGAACTCCTCCATGAAGCGGTTATATATTATCACTATGGCTCTGTTCCAAAGCCTTGTGTGCTTCCTTGCTTTCTACTGCCTGCATGACAGCTGCCTTCTGAGGCAGGATCCTAATTCACCAATGCGTAATGCTCTACATATGGAGCAACCCATGCGTGATATAAACAATTCAGAGGAGATTCACAACTGAGTTTAACATTAGCATTTTGCACACATAAATACTGGGTAAACAAGTCTGTTTTTAAATATAATTAATGATACTTTCTGGTAATTAATGTATTTCAGATTTATAAACAAATCATTGTTTTGTCTTCCATCTTGAATGGAGTAATCCATCAGACTGGTCACAATACATTATGAAATTGCAAAAGGATACATGTGATGCTGTTTTCGAATACTGCAGCATTTTAACACAGAAATGGCCTGTGAAGTTTAAAGAAACAGTAGAGTTTTGAAACCTTTGAAATCCACTTCCCCATTGCCATCCGTGTCGAATATATCGATGACTCGTTGGACCAGCGGGTTCTGCTGCAACTCCGGTAGAGACATGAACTCCTCCACGCTGAGAGAACCCGAGTTATCCAGGTCAAGTTTCTTAAACCTCTTCCCTAGTCTTTTAATCTCATCAGCATCGACTGAAGAAGAGAGAGAGAGAGAGATGGACAAACATTATCTCTATAGTCCCACACACAAGCATTCAAACAAACATTCATGTTGGAGTCTTTTTCGTTTGTTGTTCCCCAGCAACTGCAATGTCTGCTAGGCCGTCTTCAAAACATCGATCCACCATGTTGTGTGTTGACACGAGGGGCATAAGCAATACTCCATATTTATGTCACTAAAGCGCAAACCTACATCCATCCCCTTTAAGATCCAATCAAATAGTCAGAACCCATCCTAGACAAAACCTTACCCAGTTTCTTCTCTCTGGCACTCATGGTCATCATTCAGAGAGCTGCCGTTAAACTACAGCAGGGAGTTGTTGTTTGGACGGTTAAATGATCTAATCTCATTGGCTCAGACACGTGGTACACACCTCCAGTAATCAGCAGACCGAGAGCTGTCAGGGGCGCACAATCTAAACCACCTAGTGCTATTATTAAATAAAAAAAACAGTTTTAATGCTTAGTTTTACTGTGCCTCAAAACTATTCAGTCACTTCAGTTGGTCTGTTCTGTGGTCACATAACACACACCCCGAACATCATTTTCATAATACATTTAGTGGTTCCAGAGGGGCTTGCAATAAATCTTCCAACTTAATTTCTGCAGGTGTTGAGTTTGAATGGCTTTAACACATCCAAAATAATAATTTACTGCACTCACCCCCTTCTTTGTATTTATTTGTGAAACAGAACATGTGTATTTCCCCATAGAAGACATCTAATACAAACATATTTTACAGGAGATCTGTGCACAAGCTTGTTGGATATGTTTACAGTTTACTTTCACCAAGCCACATAAGAAAGGTGAAATTAAATATACAGCATGATTTCTGTTATTTTAAGTTCATTTGCAGTTCCCAGATGAGGAATCCCTGTAACAGACAATGTAACCATTTTTTTCTGTAAACCAGGTATCTGTATTACCCCACCGTGAATCTGTTGTGCACTTGTAGCAGAGCAGAACATGAGAAAACGTCTGTATCACAACCTATATAGGATATATAGGATCTGGATAACTAGACTGCTGGCTAACAGAGTAACTAGACAGAATTAACAAAATCTACAAACCGCACCCTAATTGAACTTATTTTTTGCCAAGAAGATATTTTGAAGTATGTTGGTAACCACACAACAGTGGCATTCATTGACCTCCATTGTATGGTCACAAAACCTAACCTAACAGACTATTGTGAACTCTAGCAGAATGTTTATTGTCAGATTTCAGTGTTGTTGAGGGTGCACATGCATGGATGATGCAATGAAAGTGTTTTATTACCACACGTGTTAACTGGAGAGGGACTGTAGTGTCCTTGTGGTTGCTAAGCACCCATCTGACCAACAGGTGGCTCAGTTTTACACCAGCACTCTTGTTATGACCCTGTTACAGTACTCTGCATTTAATTACTGTAGCCTCCAGAGAAAATGAACCTGTGTGCTTATTAAACATTCTGGGGCAAGATCTTCAGCATAAGACTGAATCAATCATTCTGCTTGGATGAATCTCACATCCTTGAGCTGTGAACTCTCACTGTTTGGCTCTACTTTATTTTCTTATGTAGTCTCAGTCTCAAACAACATGACCACTGACCTTCCACATTTTCACTGTGATTGGTCCACTGGAAAACAAATCATGCCTGCGAGAAACTGTGATTGGTTGTTTTATATGTTAATTACTTAGAGCTAACCTGTCTAAGAGGGCTGTTTTAGTCTTAATACGCTACAAACTGGT
This sequence comes from Botia kubotai, assembly GCA_036877585.1. Classification (NCBI taxonomy): domain Eukaryota; kingdom Metazoa; phylum Chordata; class Actinopteri; order Cypriniformes; family Botiidae; genus Botia; species Botia kubotai. Next base: position 26,084 of record JAZGTI010002318.1, read on the forward strand.
CCATGCTTTATCCCAAATTAGAAACTGGCTATGCAAGACTACATGGTGGTAGCCTAATGGTTAAGGATCTGGGCTGCTAACACAAAGGTTGCAGGTTCAATTCAGTTATGGATTTTATTCCATTTTATGTACATGTCATAGCAAATAAGGCCCAGCATAACCCACTGGTCTTCTCTTCCTTCCTCGGTCTGAGACAACTGAACCTGTAAAGTTGTCATAGCAACATCATCAGTAGAGAGGATTCTGGGTAATATATAGTATAGGATAATGTATAAGGTGCTGTAAGAAATCACAGACTGCCTCTAAATTCCATTCCAGAACAGAGATTAGGAGAAGCTCATCCCTTAAAAATGCTTAATTATAGAGACATATTGATACATGCATCTCAGTCACACGTGCATAACACATGAACTAATATTGATCCAATTAAAGTACGAAAGTGGCAGAGAGTCTTCAAGAACCATCTCTGATCAGGAAGACATCAGTCCAGACCTCATGTCAGCACACCACTTGAGCAGTCACACATACAGAGCTAACAACAGTCACTAAATGACAACAGAAAGTCATAATAGTCAATAATAATAGTCACTTCTATTATTAGCCTCAATTTACATTGAAACCTCATTTACATCACAAGTGTGAAACTAGTTTAAGCTCAGTATAAAGTCTCGACACTGATACTGTTCTTGATTCATTCAGACTCTGCTGAACCCCGAGTGCTTCGTGAACTTCATGTTACTGCTATGCTACAATACACGTATTCTTAATAAACGTAACAACAACATCCTCATTATTTTGTTTTTACAGTGCACAGAAGTTGAGCTGGACTCAGTATACATGTCAAATATCCACACCGTGCAATAGCAACACAAACCACACAAGAATCAAAGCCCATAAAAATGGACTATCGCCTCCTGACGCTCTATTTTCACGCCCCTACACGCTAGAAATAAAGCATGCTCTCCCTGCAGCCGCAAGACTGACCTTTACCAGCCGGAGGCATTTATAGCCCTCGTTTCCACTAGCAACTTTACACCAGCAGTCTAGTCTGAGTGTGCTGGCCCCCCTCCAAACCCAGAGTGACCCACTGATCCAGGGGATCCCTTCATGTATCAGCTGATCCCAAAGCAGCAGTTACAGCTGTTTAAAGAGACAGGACACTCGTTTTGGGCTAGTTTAATAAGTCAGAGAAGTAAGGTCACTTTTACAAACTATTTATGGCCCTAAAAACTACTTAATCAGAAAGCAACCAATAAAATGTTAGCTTGTTAACATTAGTTAATTGTCACTAACTGATGCCTTACTCCCATTGGTGGAATCACAGTTATGGGAATGATGACACAAGAGCTCATATACTTACAGTGTGAGCACATCTCCAGGGGATAACTCGCCTCGTTTCCCTGTAAGAGAGAGAAAACAAGAGTCCAAATCAACAGTGGTGAAAATCTGAGAGGCAGTGGGCGTTTATTCAAAGCTTAAAGCTTTTTGCAATAATAACTAACAGAGGCGGAGCTTTAGTGAATGCTCAAAACACATATTCACTCGTTGAATCACAATGCAGATTCTCTGTTCAGAGAAAATGATAACTACACACAAACAGAATCCTCTATTTGATTTTTTGTGAAATTAAGGCTTTAACTCTTGCAGTTTTGTGGGTGTTCTGAGTGAATGACACAGCTGTGAGAGGAGTCATGAGGTATAACAGTCCTCAGAGTCACTACACCAGCACTTAACATGTCTGAGCTAAGCAACTAATCAGATTTGATCACAGACGGTCACCGGTCAACAACAGACACCAAATTACACAGCAGGGTGTGTTACTGAATATTGTTACTGTAAACACTGACAATACATAATCAATTATTAATCTCATTACCAAACACATCCTTTATTGATGACAGTCACACCTGAAGCTGCTTAATTGTGACAAAATCATAATCAGGATTATTTGGCCAATATTGAGATTATTTAACATGATTACGCTAAAAACTGACTTATAAACAGTGGATTCAACTGAAAGACAAAAAAATAAGAGCGCACAGCCCTACTAGGAACCATTATGAGTATTTTAATATCTATAACAGATTGTCTAGAATAGCAGAATGGCAAATATATCAAGAGCAAATAAGAATATATATACATACATATATAACAGTAAATTGGACTAAACTAACATTGATGAATATGACTTTAAATACAGTATATAAATATAGGCACATCTGTGACCTCCAGTTAACTGAATTCAACAGTTTATTCATGTGGTGAAATTGCTCAGCGACAGTAACCAACTAAACTCTGTTCATGTTGAGCCTCGTCTTGACTTGTTTGGGACACACTGCTGTGTTTTATCATTATGTCAGGCTTCCCTGTTCTGACATGTTAATAACATGAAGCAATCCAGCACTACAGCTGATCTGACACATTTCTACCATCATACAGTATATATATATATATATATATATATATATATCACCGACCATTATTTCATCATAACTTAGAGTGGAAATACACACTGCACAAATCAGGTCATTCCACCAACCCAATCACATCACACGGGGACAGTTAGAAATAGCAGGAGACACATGAGAAAAAATAAAGCATGCCATGATTAAAAAAAACACAGAACAGAGAGTGAAGAATGTTGATTGTAGCCTAAATGTATCCAAAAATTAAACACAGACTACTTAATACATATTTTAATAATGCTTAATAGTGTGCCATTAGTTAAGGAACAAGTTAACAACATCAGTAAAATGGCTAACAGCACGTTTAACTGAGCTATATGCTAAAGGTCTGTTACAACCTGCTGGGCACAAACCAAAGCTGCCACAACCCAAAATAAACTGGGGCATCACTGTTCCCCAGAACATCTACAGCTCAGCACGTTTATCATGTAGATGGGACTAAATAATCTCCCCACAGTTTACTTAATGGTCCTCAAACGGCAATTATGTAAAGTTTCACAGCAAACGATACCAGGAAGAATAATTAAAATCAGGAGTTCTCATTTATCTTAAAGTGTGTTAAAAGGAGCATTTTAATTGTTATGTGCAAACACACATCCACACGTGTGTATATGCAAATATGTGTACATGTTGTGAAAACATATGAAAATTATTTTTACATCTTTTAAGAAAAATCACTTTAATTTACTCATGCAGCCGTACACAAGCAGAGATATATGAAATAATATCCCGCCTCTTGCCAGCTTTATAATGGTATTGATCAGGGTTGAGTGATTTGAAGCCCCAGGCCTAATTGACTGCATTCAGACAGTCATTTCACACGGTCTTTAAAATGAGTTTGGACGCTCCAGTCTAATACACACACAGAGCAGCACAGCTGGAAGGTCAGCAGAGGTTCTGTGCTGTGTGCTATTCTGACATCAGTGTTACAGAGACGGCAAATTAGCTTAAAGTGGATTGAGGGTTTAGGATTATTTCATCTGGTTATACGGTCTCAACAGTGAGCAAGAATCTTAACTGTTTATTGGCTAAAATGAAGCCATGTTTAATTGGGCTGTTACATCACTTCCTTCTCCAGCACTCCAGTGTCCAGTTGGGAAGTTCCTTCTAAGGTCTTTTCATATTTCTATTGGAATAACAAACACATCTGAACTGCGCACAATAACACCAAAAGTACAGAGGGTTAATTCTGATCTGAATATGATTTAAAAGCAGCCCACATCAACATAGCCCACGTTTAAACATTAGCCAATGATAAGTGAGAGATAAAACTCTGTAAGATACAGACTTGTTTTTACAGCACTGCAGCAATATAAGCTTTTCACAGGCTACACATGGTCAATTACTGTAAACGTATGATAAATAAAGGTACAGTGCTGTAGTTTAGGTCCAGGCTGAACCCCTGGACGCTTGTAATGCTGTGCATTCTGCTCTAGTGCCTGAAGAGTGCAAACAGTGTGTTTCAGGATCAGTTGTACGTACTGCAGGGCCCTAAAAACTCCTAAATATTGAAGTCTACATTCCTGACATAGTATGTATAAGCAAAAAGAAATAGGTTGGCTTTGATTGGACAAAATTTGCATACGCCCATAAGTGCAAAATGTGTCAGACATATATTTGATCAAAGTTCTTAGATAAGAGATTTTTTAAAGTATTCACATATAGCGTAAAACAACACACTCTCATGATAATTCATAACTCTTTTATGGTAGCTACTCTGTATCTGTATCTTTTTTTTTTCATCTTCATATGATCTGGTTTTGTCTCAGTGATGTTTTGTCTCTGCTATGTTTCGAGATGGACTTTCATGTTTGTTTTTTCTAATAATCGAACATTTTTGTAGTACAATTTACATCACACGATTTCATATGAAATCACCATCTTTCAAAATAGTAAAACTTACATAACCCCAACAGAAATATCTCTTTTTAGGATTTCAAGAATTTTCAAGACTGTTAATTCCAGTGTTGAATTTGTCTGACATTTGCGTGTCTCAGTGACCACCAGCAGACTGTTGGCTTGCTGGTTTTCAGGTCTACACTCAGCATGTGTCAGCATACATTTACACAAAGACACAACTTCTCTCAAGTCACTGGTGTCAAAACCTTGTAGTTGTGGACAGAGTAACTGACAGAAGATTAGATGTGACCCCTCATCCACGTTACAGAACCACACTCCTACAGTGTCGGTCTGCTCTGGAGAAACAACCGCTCGATTCAGGTTGTCAGCGGATCTGTTTTACAGGCAAACAAGCTCGATGGGTTTGACAGCGGTATCGATCGAGTCCCCGTTACAATGACGCGCGGCGGCCGCTAGCTGCGTTACAGTGTTTCTCTTTCCTGCCGCGCCATTACAGAACTGATACTGTATCACCGATCGACCGAATACAACAATTACACGGGAATCACGTGATGAGATCGCGATGTATTTTCGTGCTGGTTTCTCCATTCGTAGCGCACAGAGCCTACCAGCCCTAAACGTGGGCCACACTGACAGCCATGGCTCTGTTTTATCAACAACGGCTTTAATCACGACACCCCAAACGCGTTTCCACCGGGTCACGGCACCAGAAAACGCTTTAAACGCTAGATCGGTGCGAAGCGCAACATGCGTGCGGAAGTAATATATGTGCACTGGTTTAACGATAGCTGTTAGTGATCCTTACCATTCTGTTGGTCCGGTTGTCTTCGCCCTATGCAGAATGTCACAGAATCGGGTGGGCCTGGCGGACTCGTTACGAGGTTTTTCAGACTGAAGTCGGCGATGCGTCGCGTCGCTTGGGTTCTCCTCTCGGTCTTTCAGTGGACGGATGACGGATTCACTGCAGCAGCTTCAGCAGGAGCGCAGCGGAGGGGAAGAGCCAGTGCCTTGAGCTGCTGCTGCTGGAGAGAGAGAGAGGGGGGGGAGGAGCAAGACCGAGCGAGAGGGGGAGGTGCATTAGAGCTACACATCCGGGTGTTTATGCCTTATTTTCTTTCTGTAAATACATTAACTTTTGCCTTTACAATAGATCTAATAAAAAGAATCAATAAGAGTTTTCATATGGGTTGTGAGGACCTTTTGTTTAGCACACAGAATCTATGGAACATTATAAAACAGAAATAAGAATTAGGTAATAACATGCAATTGTGGTATGTAGTAGCTTTCATGTAGCTAACCTGACTTACATATTTTTCCTTTCATAGTGATAATGCTGTTTCTATTTATTGCATTTTTATGACGTATTTATTTTCCCCTTTGGTCTTTTCTCAGTTGGTATTGTCTTATTTCTTTATGTAATGTATTCAAACAAAACAACATTTCAGGCGAGATTGTTTATATTCTTACAAAAAGTCAAAAGTTTGGCTCAAAGTCATATTCAACAATCAAAAAATGTCAACAATCAAAACAGATTCAACAATATACAGATGTACAACACAAGCAAATAAACAAGTAGAATATGAATGAAAAGTCATATTAAATACATTAATTAAATTAAATACAGTAAGTACAACTGAACTAATGCTACCTGTCCATGTGTGTCATGTAGAGATAAATTAACAAATTAAATTCATAATAAGCAGTAAAACCAATAAAACAGGAAATATTTAAACATCCACTCACACAAGAAACAAACACACCTGTCACAAATAAATGTTTTTTCAGTGCTGGTTCCAAAAGATCACATCAGTTACTGATTTGTTTTCACTTTGTAGTATTACATTATACTTTATACTTCAATAGAGTCATAAATTGCCAGTATATGTTCACACAGTACCTTTCTGAACAAGCGTTTTGTAGAACAGCAAATGAATGAATAAAATACAAGCCTGCAGTGAAACCTCACATCTGCGGTTTCATTCTGTATGGAACTATAACAGTGCATATTCTGTATATTTCTTGTTCACCAACTCAGGTATGATTAAGAAAAATATCTGCTCAGACAACTGAAGGCATAAATGTTGAAATCACGCAGTGTAACAACTAACAGATGCATTGATTGACAGATGAACAGAAGCACTGATGGATCTCTTGTCTGGGCCTGTAATATTATTTCACTGAGAACCTTTGAGTCATTTGTCTCACACACAGTGAGTCGTGGTGGTTACAGGACTGTGTGTGCAGGTTTGCTACTGCTGCTGTTGTTGTTGTGCTCAGGTTCTACTGAAAGACCTCTTTGTTGATCCACATGAGGCTGCGGGTCTCGTTGGGTTTGGCCTCATACTCGATGCAGTTGAAGCTGTTGCCGAACTGACAGTGTTCCCTCTTGTAATAGTTGTAGTATTTCACCTGCCATACTGTCTCAAACATGCCGGCATCTTTGAACTGGGAAAGAAACGAAAAGGAACAGAAAATGTTAATTAATTATTACATATAATAATTTATTAACATTATTATTATATTATTATATCTCTATATACCTTAGCACTTTAACACTATAAAGAGAGAAAAGGATGTCTCAAAAATCTCTCCCTGTTTTAGGAGATCAGAGATGTTTCTGTTGAGCACAAGAATGTAATGGCCAATCACAGGCCATTGCAGAAGAGTTTGGTTTACGCTCATAATCATTTACTGAAGTAATATACTGGTGTGGCATCTGTACTTTTACTTAGTTATGAAACGTTCTCCATCACTGTTTTCTGTTACCTCTATGGAGACCTGCACAGGCTGTCTGTCTCCGCTCTTGGTGTGCGGCACACCCTCAGTATCGTAGGTGCCATTGTAGATGATCTGTTCCTCATCTCTGGACTGCTGCTCCAAAGGGAAGGTTTTTCCTCCGATGCCCATTGTGCTGAAAATACAATTACAACAAGAAGAGGTGTCACAATATCTGGCTGTGTTTTTGAAAACACAACAAACGCAAATGCATTTCGCAAACAAATGCAGTCTGTAAAGGAAAAGTGGATGTGATTTTCTCATCCACAACAGCAGGTGGTGCTGTCAGGTATTTTACACTAGTCTCCTGGGAACAGCCCTGAACATTAGCTTGTGTACATCTCCTGTCAGTGGCAGCAACTGAGAAAAGACTCATTTATCAGTTTGGAAATGATGCGCATCAAGTTTCATTCATTTAGTCTCATTACATTTATTCAAACTATTGCAATAAATTCTAATTCTATAAAGGATTTTAAAAAGTGTGATTTATATATTATTGACTAGATACTATATACAGTATATATATTGACTGCTTGTCTAGCAGTTACTGTGATGTGGCTACTATTAATTGACTAAACAGTAATTAAAATGTTTAATGTATATATTTAAAACATATAAAAAAACACTGAAAACATACTGCACACAAATATATCAGATCTTTCTCAGTTACAGTCATGCACAGCTGAATCTGTGATCAACTCTGCATGGTCACATTTGTATTTGTGAGATAAGCTGTGAGAATCTCTTACACAATCGCACTACATTTATTTGTTACACCTCTGCATTTTCTCTCAGATTGCCTTTTGTATTTGCTAAGTGCTTTCTGTTTAGGTGTTGAGTTTCCTTTGCAAAAAAAGACTGCATTTAAATCTACGAATCTACATTCATACTGTGATATACAGCTCACAATCTATTCATACACAGATACCGCAGTTATGCATGACGGGCCGCGGGTCTACCTGTACACATGGCTTTAGTATTGACTAAAAACAGAGAGTTCCGTTCAAAAAATACAAATATAAAACGAGTTGTATCTAGATGCAACAATTCTGTCATCAAATAAATCGTGTGTGTTTAAGCGACTTACGTGGCCTCTGCGTTACCCGGTTTCACGATCACCTCGATTCTGTATTTCGAGCCCGTTAGCATTTTAATGGTCCGGCTTTGGCCGAACCTCGTCCCGTCCACCTTGTAAAAAACAGGCCCGTCGTTGGGCTGGATTTTCAAGGAAACAGCGATGTTTATTAGCGCTGGGACGTCAGCCATGATTGCGGGGTAACGGCGGCGGATGAACGTCCAGGGTTCCCCGTAAGTGAAGGGATGCTGTGACGTCAGCACAAGCTCATGAGCTCATACAGCGTCATTGTCTGTCGCTTGCGTTGGGTAAACAACAGACATGCAGCTGCAGCTGTCACTGCTCTACTGGTTCTTTGTTCATTTATTTCCCTTTCTCAAGAGTGATGCATATTGAAGTGCTAGCGTTCATATCCCATAATGCGAGCCATTGAAACATTCAGTGGGTATTGGGTCAGTGCATGACAGACATTAATCACTAAAGCACGTTGCTATTTTAAATAAATATTATAAAGTATTCATTGTAACTTGTCCATATAGCCGGTGATAGAAATGACCAGCTACCAGTCTGCTACAATGAATGCTGTAGCAGGAACTGGATTTGACAACTTAATCCTTGATCTGTACTCAGTTTTGTTTGAAATAAATCTAACATCATAAAATAAGGTATGACAGGGTGACACTTTGTAGAAGCTTATTTTATTAGCCTACTGTACAAACACATCTGACCTGTATTTCATTATCACTCATGTTCATACAAAAAAAATCAATATACAGTCACTGAAAAATGTTTTTTAAAAAATAAAAATTGAAGGAAGTCAAAATCAGATCCACAGATCAGAGTCTCAGCTTTAGTCCAGCTCAGCTCAGCTCATCTCCAGGGAAACGAGTGGCAGTGTGGCGCTGAGTTGGGTCATTTTTTGGCATATGTGATCTTCATAGCACACGTGGCTGTGATTCTGAAACCCTGTAGAGCATCTTTAGCAACACCAGCTTGAGCTTCGCTCTCAAACTCTACAAATGCAATATCGTGCTTCCCAGGGACCAGACGCACCTCTTTAAACCCTGGAAACCTGCAAACCAGACAAATATAAGATAAGACAAAAATTAAATGTATACCTCAATATTTAGGCAGTTGCTCTGAGGTTCAAAATGCAGAATTTTTTATAGCAAGGAGTACAATAATAAAAAGCCCCCATAGTCTCAACATGAACTTACTGATTGAATAACATAGACAACATCATCTCGTTTGTCTCTTCTGGGAGATTATTCAGGAACAGAATATAATTTGGTGGATTATCAGGGACCTAGAACAACATAAAATCATATCATCAGTGAACAGGCATGTGCTGCATGCATTCATTACAAACATGAGTGGGTTAGGATCAGGTATATAACAGCAAAAATTAAACCATGACATACCTGAACTGTGGCAGGTGCAGGCGGCTGTGTGTTTATGGCCTGCAGGGAAAAATGGGTTATGAAAATTAAAGTTACGGCTGATTCCGAGCAACAGAACATTATCAGAATGTCGCATTTCAACTCACTGCTGTTTTTGTGTTGATGTTGGCTGCCTGCTCTTGAGCTTTCTTCTTTTTCTTCTCCTTCTTTTCTTTATCTCCATACGTGCCTCTCATCTTAGAAATGATGTCTGAGTCCGTTTTTGCATACTGGATTCGCTACAAACAGAGCACATGCCAGGATTAGCCACCGAGACCTGTAAATGGTAGAATCAAATGTTTGTACCGGACACCTGAGCTACAATCCAGGCTTGTGCTACCGACCATGGGCTTGTTGTAGAACGGGAATCCCTGCAGCTGTCTGAGGGCATTTGTGGCTGCGGTAAGCTCTTTGAAGATGACGAACGCCTGTCCCCTCATCCGCATGGTCTTCAGAGCAACAATGTCCAAAATCTGGCCAAACTGGGAGAACAAGGCGTACAGCGCCCTCTTCAACTCTGCAGCAAAGATGCAGAATATCAAAGTGTTACAAAACATTTTCTTAGGACTTTGTACTCCAGTAACTAAACATTAAGATGTTGTTTCATGTAATGCACATATTGCAATGCTTACAATGAGCATCTGCACTGAGGCTCACATCAAGAATTTCAATGTACAGATTGTCACTGACGTCTTGTACATATGACAAATAAACTTGAAACTGAATGAGCACGGGAGTCATCAAAATCCTTTTACCTTCTTTTTTTATCTTATCATTGACATTGTTGATGTAGATGGTGTGATTCGGTCGTATGTCCATAATTGACTATTTGTAGTTTATACGTCGCTACAACAAAGAGGAAAAAACTCATTAACAGGCAGAAAACACTGAATTAAATCATAACGTCATCACCGCTTTGCCTCATCTAAATAATAAAACATTTTAATTAAAACACTAATAAAACCTTCGAAGATAATGAATCGACTCAAACTCACCACACTTCAAGCGGAAACTGTCGCTGTGCTTCTTCCTTTTCTTTGCTTGGAAACAGCTGCTGTTTGCAGCGCCGCCAGCAGGCGTGGAGTGAAATAACAGCTGTGTCCCACTAAACCGAGTGTTGTTGTTATTCATAAACCTTGTAATCTAGATTCATAGTGGATTTTAGGATTGTACCCTTTTGCAGAGAGACAATAATATTTATAAATAAGTCACTTCCCGTTCTCTCATTAGTTATCAAATTGTTTTAATTTAGTCGTAAGGTATGGGATGATGTGCTAGGTAACCAAACTAGTCTACTAGATGCTTATTGGTCAGTAAGCAGCTGTGACTCAGAACACCTGTTTATTCACAACAACAACAA
>JAZGTI010002319.1:0-32749 GCA_036877585.1 Botia kubotai
CCTCTTTAGTATGTGTGTTTGTCTCAGAAGTGGAGGGGGAACCCTGACTTTTTTTTTTGCATTTAATTGTTCATACCCATGAAATGCAGGCAATAACCATTTGGCACTGTATTTATTTCCATTTGCTTCCTCTTCTCAACAGTGTTTTAATTTAACTGCTCATACATGAGAAGACCTAACTGGAGATCAGTGGATAGGAACAGACTGTCCTGTGAGTGTCACTCACAGTATGGCTTATTTGGGGAGGATGGCAGTTGCCCCTGTATATTAAATGCCACGCATCAGTCTAAGATGCTATGATGGTCAAGCACCGGAGCCTTACGAAATCCCCCTATTAAGCTCACTTTTGCAAGCTGTGGAGAGTAAAAAAAGACAAAAAGTTGATGTATTTATTTTAATGGATTGTTTTAATGTCTTAAATCATGACGACTATAATATAGAAATAAATAAAAGATTTAAAATGTTTAATTTGCCTAATTGATTTTTTGCATCATTTGCACAAACCGCAATTGCTTCCTGTTATTTATATTTTTAGATGTAGATAATATCTACATGAGTGTGTACCCTTTGTTTCACTCCCATAAACAAGGTCTTTTCACATTTGTACTCGGTGGTTCTTTGTTATGCCCTGTTATTTTAATGTGCTTGCTAATGGTTTTTTGTTGTTTGGGCAAGTGTATACTGCTAATCTTGTGAAATATTTAGCAGTTTGTCAACTGTCCAATCTGAGGTAAATGGCTGCAGTTGTGCTTAGATATTACTGTACATCAGGGCTGTAAAGAGTCTTATTACTGCAATAATGTTGAAGTAATGTGAATTTTGCAGTAATCTTTTTCTTTCTGCCATTCAAATAAGCAAATTATTACATTTTGGACTAACTCGTAAGTTGAAATGATGTTAAGGAAATGCAAAGGAAAAGCCTCACACCGGTGCTGTCTTTAGCAAACTCTTGATTCCTCCTCCTCCTGTTCACACACCAGCTGCCCTCTCCTTTTGTTTACTCCTTCTGCAAAACTAAGGTTGCCATGCCATTAAACCTCACATCAGCCGAGGATACATCCAAACAAGGTAGGAATAGTGAATCACTACATTTATAAATATGTACAACTCAATATTCTCCGTACAGCACCTCCATTAAACTTGCATCATTTCCTCAGAGGGAAGTTTTTGGGAAGTGCTGGCTAATGTAGGTTAGCCATGTAGCCATGGGAATTTCTTGCGCGTTCTATTGATAATAAGCGCTTAGACATTTTAGATACACCATAATGTAATTTTAACTGTATTTGACACCCGAGATTATCGTCCTTTAGCGATTAATGATTTGTTTTGTCAGTATATATACATATGTTAGTTTAGCAGTCTTGTCAGTTACTGGCTTCTGATGTCGATAATTCAATACCGTTAGATGTTACTCACTGCCCAGCTGTTACGTAGTAAAACAATACCGAGCTCGCTAAAGCTCTCAGCCAGCATTAAACATTTAATTCACCGGGATTATTTCAGGTGTAAGGATGTTCATGTTTGTGTTTTACTTCTTTGCCGCTTTGGGTTTGATGTTTTGACCACCTGTAGAATAACTTTTGCGGTCAGTTCGCGAGTTACAGTCAAACTGGGTTTGGGTTGTTGTGAAGATGATTGACAGCCGTGAAAACCAATGAGCGGTTAAACATTTCTAGCGACAGTTTCATTGTCATGGTTACGCACGGCACTCGAACAATGGGAAAACGAAGGCGGGACAGATCAGCTCAGCAAGAGTGGATGAGACCAGTACGCATCTACAACTTTAATGAAGTCCTATCAACAATAAGAAAGCTATATCGACCGTATTAAACTTTGTTTTTATTTGCGAGGAGTCTTTATCGTGTCATGTTTTACGCGGGTGCCTCCAAAACACTATTACTTTAAAATTACAGCTCGGAGTGTTAACGAACAGCAGCGAACTTTAAGCGACTGTTCCAATACCTAACTCTGCCCAGGGTGTTTAAAATTAATAGAAATATCTATTAGAAATTTGTATTAAGTTATTTTTGCATTTTGTAGCCGTTACATGTTTATTTATTTTATATATTCACCGATATTTAGGTATCTCATGTAGACGTTCCTTTAAAGTGACTTGTGTTACCTTTTTGTTTATTACTAAGTTTGACGTTTTAAAGTGGCTTGTTTGTTTTAAACCACGCATAAATTCATTACAGGAATAATGCGTGGTCTCTGTTTTGGCTGCACTTATAGCTCTACCTGCGCTATTCATGTTGCCTAGCAACAGCTACTCGGCCTCTCACCTGCAACAAAGGTAAGCTCTCCGCTAGAATGCCTTGCGGTTGATTACGTGTTTACCATATATGCATTTTAATGAACTTTCTTCTCTTTTCCCACTAAAGGTGTTCAGTGAACAATAAATAAACATGCACGTGGATAGTGACTTACACATGAGCTCTGGATCAGGAAATATGACGTCACTCTACTGGTAGACTTAATGCTCCACCTCAAAAGAAGAAAGAAGAGATGTTCAGACAATCGGAGCAGAACAGGAGGCGTGTTAATGCCCAGACGTCTGCACGCATAAGAGGGGTGGAGGTTGCCAGGGGAAGGACAGGCTATGGCTTCACGCTTTCTGGTCAATCGCCATGTGTGCTGAGTTGCATCTTAAAGGGTAGTCCAGCTGATTATGTGGGTCTTTGTTCAGGAGATCAGATTCTAAGTGTGAACGACATCAACGTGTCCAAAGCATCGCACGAGGATGTTGTCAAACTGATCGGCCGCTGCACAGGCGTCCTACACTTGGTCATCGCCGAAGGCAACCATAATAGTACACATCTGGATTCATGTTCAAGCGATGAAGAACTGGCCTTTCATGACCACAAGAGCCACTGGATGAGGCCAAAGATGGACTCAAAGACACTGGGCATAAACCGCGCAGAACGTGTTTTGGCGGAAGTGCAGTCTGGGGGAATCTTTAACATGATCTTTGAAAATTCCAGCCACTCATCCAGCAGTTCAGAGAAAGCTGTGGCTTGTGCATCTGCTTCTAAAACAGGGGCTGTCTCAGAGCCTGACCTCCCCTATGGTAATGTTAGCACTCGAAGGAGTGACCCCAACTTGCTCACTGAAGAGGAGATGGCCAAAGTGCTCAATGACGACTGTGTGTTTGTGGATATGTTTGAACAGCAAGATGAATTTGCCCTGTTGCAAACAGCTGAATCTGCAGGGATCCTCAATGTGGGCATGATTGTGGGTTATCTTGGATCTATTGAATTAGCTTCAACGAGTGGCAACTTGGAAAGTGACAGTCTGCAGGCAATTCGTGGCTGTATGCGACGTCTACGTGCTGAACAGAAGGTGCACTCGTTGGTTCTGCTCAAAGTCATGCATGACTGTGTACAACTCTGCAATGAGAGAGGAACTGTTCTAGCAACATACCCTGCGGAAAAATTAGCATTTAGTGCTGTGTGTCCAGATGACCGGCGCTTCTTTGGCCTGGTCACAATGCAAGCCACAAATGACCTTGCCATATATAGACGCGGAGAGGAGGAGCAAGGCCTACGAACGTCTTGTCACGTCTTCATTGTAGACCCAGAACTCTGTCATCACAAGATTCATCAAGGTGTTTCTCGACGCTTTGGCTTTGACTGCACTCCAGACCCAGATACTGGTGGCTGCTTGGAGTTTCCACCGACTTCCCAGCCACTGTTGCAGTTTGTGTCTGTGCTGTACCGTGATATGGGAGAATCTATAGAGGGTATGCGTGCCCGAGCGTTCCTTGATGGTGACCTAGATGCTCAGCAGAACAACAGCACAAGCAGCAACAGTGACAGTGGCATTGGCAACTTCTTGCCAGAGGAAAAGAGTAACAGAGTTCTCTTGGTTGACCTGGGTGCTAACCCTGGTCGCCATATTCCAACTGGATTATGGGAGAACCCACCAGGACCTCGTAATCAAATGGTACTAGGAGGTCTTCCACCACCACCCCCAATTGCACATCGTAATGGCTACCGCCCTGACCAGTTCCTAGACCACCCTCAGCCCCATCCACATTCCCCTGGAGACCCGCCTCCCTTTTCTGGCAGGCATCTGAACTCCTCACGGCTGGATGTGTCAGGCCTTCCTTCACGCTCTCATTACCCAGCCCATGGCAAGAAGGTGACGGGGGCATCTGGCCAGCGTTGGCTCCCCGTTCATGTTCTGAGAGACTGGCGTCAAGGACACGGTAGTGATCAAGAGTCTTATGCAGAGTCTACAGACGGATGGTCCAGTGCTAACTGTAGCACCCTGCCACCACCCATGAATAAGATTCCAGCGGATCGGTACCGCGCTGCAGGCGATATCGCCTCACAGCCTCAGCGGCTTCATGCACAGAAGGACGAGTGGGCTAAGAAGCTGTTTGGGGAGAAGAACCTGCGGGAGCGCCAGCAACAACATCAACAGAGCAATGGCAGAAGAACTAAAGATTCAGAGAGAAAGGTAAGGGGTTTTTTAACACCAGGAAGCCCCTGGTACAAGTTCCGTTTTTACTTGTGAACACCAGGAAGCCCCTGGTACAAGTTCTGTTTTTACTTGTGAACACCAGGAAGCCCCTGGTACAAGTTCCGTTTTTACTTGTGAACACCAGGAAGCCCCTGGTACAAGTTCCGTTTTTACTTGTGAACATTATGTTTAGAATCCCAATAAGGCTATTTCATTCCAAAGTAGTAGACCATGAATTGAAATGCATTGAAAATACTACAGTTACTGATCCTTGGAATTAGGAGAAATTAGTAGGTAATGATTTTAAATTTGATAGCAGTGCAGTACGCTAGTTTTTTAAACCAACTTATCTGTTTTCTGTGCAAAAGGTCCTTGAAGACCTAAACTAAATGCCTGGAGTGGGTACAACTTTCCCCCCTTTGTTCTTATTATAAGAATATTATAAGTCACGTCATGATCCTTTACTGTTTTCAATTCCAGTAAAGATTTTATCCTTTCTGCCACGAAGTGTCATCACTTGTACAGTTTTGCGATGTCACTGAGACTTTACTGTCAGAAAAAAAGAGTTCTGACAGTTAGGTGACATGCGTAGCCAGGTTGAAAATACCCTCATTCCTGTGTGCAGGAATGTGATCCGTCAGTTGCAGTTCCTCACTTGGAGGGAAGATGTTAAAACTGACCATGAGATGAGAAGACTGGGGCTTCATATCATCCTCACAGTGGAAAATGTTTTTGCCAGGATTGCTCTTTAGTCATTTTTTAATTTAGTAAGCTTTGTGTTGCAAACTGTCTTTCTTTTGTGAAGCAAAGGAGAAATTCAACAGAATGTTGACGTGTTGACAATGTTTCCATAAAATTAAAGCAGTCACTGACAGTCACGGACAGACTGGGCTGTCAAAAAAGCACCAACAAAATTACCATAAAAGTAGTTTATATTACTTGTACAATATATTTCTTGTACATTATATTAGTCATGTGGAACCATGTGTGATGAACAGACTAAAGTTGTTACTGAAAATATTGTTTTTATTTGTGGCATTTCAAACTTGCTTGGGCAATGTATATTTAAGTTTAAATATGTACGTGTGTGAATGAAATTTTAAAGCGACATTGCAAGATTTTGCAGTTAATAACTATTTAATTTTGGCCTGTTCGTCACACAAAGCTAACATTTGGCTTTAAAAGATTTTAAATAAAGTGTATGAATTGTATGGAAAAGAGCGGCACCAACATTCTGCTTAACATCTTTTGTTGCACGGAAGAAAGAAAAAAATGGGTTTGGAACAACATGATGGCGAGTAGATGATGGCAGTCTTTTTCAAATGATTCCTTTAAAGTTTGTTGTGACTAATGTTGCTTGTGGCTGAGCTGTTTATGCAAAACTGAGCTTTAAAAAACAAAAGTGTAACGCAAGACACAAGTCTTGTGGAGAACCACTCCACAGGAGCCAACAATGATCAGAGGCCCAAAGCAACAAAACAGACGAGATTGATTGGATTTCCCAGAATAGCATTGTTACTGGTATATGCATCATCTATGCTATGACAATAGCTTTAGGGCCTACAAAACACAGGAAGACACTGGCAACAGTGGGTTATGTTCATTCTCTGCTGAACAAATCTTTGGGCATGTGTATATAGATTTGCAGCTGTCCTGAATCGGTCATTAATGGTAGTTGATCAAGCAAGACGTACTATTGTGCATGCTTAGGGTTAAGAATTTGAACTTGACTTTCTGATTAATGGTGTTCGCCTGGTGGATAAAAAAATTGGCAAACAATCCCACAGAATAACATTGGGGGGGGCTAGAATGTCACAAAGAATTGGGGTGAGTTTGTTTGATATACTTGACAAACTAGCAACCGCATAGCTATGTGCTAAAACTGGTAGAATCTTTAAGGCTCTTTACTAATCAGTGTGTTAAATGCTGTTGATATAGCAACCATTGACTCCTGAAGGGGCGTGAGGTATCATAAGAGCATGAGTTTTGATAGAGTACAGTCAACTGTAATGGTTATAAATTACGTTATTTGTTATGTAAATATACATAATCTGCTGTTGTTTTCTGCATTAGCTACATATTCTTTGTTGCATAAGCTACGTAATTCCAAAGAATCTATCCACAGTTATTCATTTCATTATGCTAGTCCAAACCTGAGAGTTCACCTTTCAGTTTTAGAAGGTCTTGAAAAATACAGACAAAACATAAAACTTGCCTGTCATCTGAGCTGTGAGTCGGCCTCCTACTCACCAACAGGTGGCACTGTTTCACTGCCTGTGTGTCAGGGACAGATACTTCACGTATACTGGAACAAATATACGTAAAAAAAAGTTGCTCTTCTTATTTCACAATTTTGACTCCTAGAGTCATTTCTGAATTTTTTAATAATATGATTATTAAGCTAGTTTAAAGGTGTATGTTGTTGACATGAATCAGTCACAGCACTGTGGCTTCAAAATGCCTTAAAAACGTCTGCAGGTTTTTGTATTATATACCAACAAAGCAATACACGCTGCACAAAGTCGACACACTGCAGATTCATAGAAAAAAGCATATTATGTCCGTATCTTGGTGACGTTTTGATCCAAATGGCTTTTCATCTGTTGAAATGTATAGAAAAATGAATAGCACAAAAACCATATATGCACAAATACTCTTCAGCTAAAGCGTTTGACAAGATGACGGCTGTTTGGTTAAAAATGATGAAACATTGAGTACAGTATTTAACAGTGTATCTTGAAAGTCTCAGGTTGTCAGACCCTGTGGAACATGTAATCTGCTTGGACGCCTGTGTGAAGTGGGGAACAGATTTCATTTAATAACAAAATCACAGTGACAATGACAGTGTGTTAAAAGTAACTGAAAAAATGATACAGACAAATGAAGTTAGTTTGTGGATGTGATCATTTGTTGACAACGTCTGTGTTATTTGTTTACTACGCACCTAAACCGTGTATTGAGAATGTGCAGAATAGCAGCTGTGAGTCTTCTGCACGAATTCCATGAGGTCATGTCGAGACTTGAGGGGTGCAATACAGAAAAGCTGTCATTTAAAAATCACACTTTCATTTACGGTAATTGTACCTAAACATCTCTTTAGAGCTGTGTTGCATTATAAAGTATTCAGATGTTTACGCTGTATTATATAAAGACTTCTTTGATGTGACTGCTTTGTAAACTGTAGATGTTCTATGCAGGACACTAAGCAGCTTTGCTTCAAGCCTGTGCTGTGCTGGTTTATAGTCCTCTAAGCTTTGCACTCAGATGAGCACAGAGACAGACACAGATGATGATGTGTTTATAGTGACGTGTCTTGGTATGGCTTGTCATTCCTCTTCTTAGATGAAGTAAACAGGAAAGCAAGATCCTCAAAGATAGTTCCTCCCTGATAAGTGTAAGACGTTTCTGTGCAGCACACGGTACGTCCCTGCTATCCACAGGAATCCATGATGTTATCTCAAACCAGAGACTGACACAGCTACACCTTAAAGAAACAGTTCACCCAAAATTCTGCCATTGTTTACTCGGGCTTATGATGTTGACACTGTTTTTTACTGTAGAACACAAAACACTTTTTGGACAAATCAATTGACATAGTTGTTTTGCAACACATTGTGGCCAAAGCTGTCAAACCCCAAAAAGGGGCAAAAAAAAAAACAAAGCCTAGACAGCATTTGTAGTAATCAAACATAAAGCACTATTTTACAATTCGGAACGTTACCACGGACAAGACCTGGATTTTGGTAGGTTGGCAAAATCACTGATCAGGGCTAGGAATATTCTGGACGGAATGTGAAATGAAAAATATCTTCTAAAAAGAGAGAAAGACTTATTGTTTGTTATATGTGCTATGTAACCTTTTGCGATCTAAAAGTGATTCAGAGCTTTAGGCTGTGCTCATGTAGGCACAGTCATATGAGCCTCATGTTTCTTTTTTCTTTTCCTTCATTGTTCTTTTGAAGTATATTAATAAACTTCAGATAAATGAATAAAAATCCACTTCTATGTCCTAGCTTCAACTCTGAGGTATTCAAGCAACTGCTACTGAAATAAAGAACATTTAGTGTTGTGTGTCCTCCAGATCTTTGGGTGGTGGCTATATGCTTCTTTTTATTGCTCCCAGTCTTCAAGGAAGTCAAAGAAGGCTGTTTAGTCCATAGTATTTCCTTTAGATTATTCCACAATGCTGTGGGGCCTTATTGCCATGGAAACCACTGGGGCGATCAAGAGGCGGTCACTCACATTTGACTCCTTCATTTCTCAGTAGCATGGCAGTAGCGTGTTTTTAGTGACACCCAATCTACGCACCAGGATGCGGAATGTAATAATGCATAGTCCATTTATTTTCATTCATACATATATATATATATAGTGTGTGTGTGTGTGTGTGTGTGTGTAAACACACAAAAAGTATATATATGAATGATATCATGATAGTAAACATCAATTATTTCCTAATGTACTTTTAAGGGCCCTATATCATCTGTTTCCATTGCACAGAGCATCTGTCCTTTCTGGTTATGATGTTTTTTGGTACAGTACGTTCACCATGTGAGTGTGATCACATTGTCTTTGCATACTTGCCTTGAAATTCATTGGTGTTGTGTTATTGAGAGAGCTAGCATTATGTAAAATGCTGTTGTTAGAATAATCTGGACACACATGCATATTAATGTATGCGCTGCTCTGGCCCTGTGTGCGTGTACACACTTGTGTTGGCATGTTTGTGTGTGTACGCCTATGTTTGTTAGCACTTGATGTGTCATAATGATGAGGCTGAACACACAGTTCTCTGCGTATCTAGGCAACACAGAAGACCATCTGATTACGCTGCACTTGACATCTGCACAATCAGCCTCTAAACTTTAGCCTATGAAAATTATCCCTCTCTGGCAGTCTGCTTCTCTGTCTGGCCGCCCGATGGCTCGTCCCTCTATCTCCATACACTCGTCCTTCTGTTTTTACCTCAGACATCACTTAACATGACATGACATGAGATCATGTCATCAAGGGCTTGTGCTGTTGTTTTAGTTCAGTTTAAATACTTTCCTTAACTTAAATAATCAGGTGTACATCTGGGGGATGATAAAATAGGCATAAGATAACAGTTAAAATAAGACAATTTCATAGACCTACATTGACGGAGCAGATTATTGCAGCGATTTAGATCTTTAACTTGGGGTCTAATAATTAACCACCTAAAAAACCACCTAGAAATACACAAGCAAGAACAACAGTCGTGTTCTTTAGTAAATGTAAAACTCAAGTTCTTTTTGTTGGTCTGTGTGGTGTTACTAGCGCGAGCAGAAATTACGTTTAAATTAAAAAGCTCATTGGCTTGGGACGTCTTAATCGGAAGACCAATTAAGTTATAAAATGCATTAGAACAGCATCCTTGTCATGGGTAATGTTTGTACACACACAGCCTCACATTCATATCCTCAAGGGGTGAGGTAACTCTGTCCTGTTAAAAGCTTAGGTTCCTGTGATACGTCCCCCTAATAATGAAATCAAGCAGAGAGAGGCGAGTTGTTAACTTGCTCCCCTGTGTACTCCATACACGGAGTGCACGAGCAAACTTGCCATCTTGCTTAAAAAGGAAGATGAAACACCTATCACCAGTTTGATAAATGGTGAATGTGATGTGATTATTAGCTGGGACCCAGCTTGACCAACCGGCTTGTCTTTTGTGTATATGTGTGAGATCTAATGAATGCAGAATGCATACTTGAATGCATACTTGTTTTCTTTGAGTAATTGTATATAGAGTGTCGTGGTAGACCCATATATTATATTAACCAAGCTGATTAATTGCCCTATATTTGACCATATGGGCTAAAAACTGTGTCTGATTTGCTGGTTAAAAGAACGGTTAGTTCTGCCTTGTGTTAGGTCTAAAGATTAAAATTGAGTTGTGTAAAATTGAGTGTTAAAAATTAAAGGTGAAGTTTTTTAATCTCAACACAAACTCATGTTGCTGGCCAAGCAATGTTTTTCAATAGCCACAGTGCACTGTTGGGGAACTTAACGTACCATATCAGCATTACATTGACCCTCTAGATATATAGTCTAATAGGCTAACAGATTGATTTGAAATGACAAAGTATGTTACTAATGTCTCTCCATCTGTCTCTCACAGGGTGGAAGGTTCAAAGGCATCACTATGGGCTTTCCTCAGCGTTCTTCCGGCAGACGGTCTTTTGGACGTTCCAAGCGTCTCAGCATGGCTCGCTCACTCGACGACCTTGACGTAAGTTTCCCCAATACTTCCAGCATTCCTTTTCCTTCACTTCCTCATTGACCTCTGGAAGGTGTCTCCACCTTACCCTCTTTATCTCTTTCTTCTAACATAACACTTCCCAATATTCCGATCCTATCACTCGGAAAGTAGGGAATGATTACATACGGAATGAGTGACCTACGCAATACTTCAGAGAACAGAAACATCCAGGCGCTGACACAAACAAACACAAGCACACATAAACATGATCATTCCTCTGGAGATCATGAACTTCAGGGGCTATATTTATGAAATGCTCGCCGAGCGATGCATTGACATCGCTGTGAGGATATTCCAGTGTATTAACAGCTCCGGTCACACTCGCACACGCGAGTTTAATTTTAGACCAAGCAGTCAAAGAGATAGGATGCATTCGCGTGTCATGTGACATGCGCGCAAGCGTGGTGACGGCAGGTTGCCATAGCAACGGAGGAGACGGCAAAATGTGGATGGTGTAATTTTCAGAAGGATCAGCTCAGGGGCATGAAAACACTGACAGCACGTCACATCCAGTGGATAGTGCCAGTGAATATTATGGTTTTATATATTTTTCAATCTGTGTAATTAAAGGGATATTTTGGAACATTCACTTTTTAATGAACCTTATTGGATACGTAACACATCGAATCATTATTGATGATTGTCATAGATCTGTGTTGTTCTAATGATGACTAAAACTTTGGAATGCATAAGTTAAAGGAACAGTTCACCCAAAAATGTTTTGTCACCCTTTATGCTTTCTTTGTGTAACACAAACGTCTCTGAAAAGTCATACAATAGCTCATAGTGACCAGGAAGGAAGCACCAAGCACCATTCAGTTTTTTGGCCTTTTCAAATCTTAAAGTTCTCTGATTACAAAACAAAGCAGACAGGTTTGAACAACATGAGCAGTGTGTATATAATACAGAATGTGTCGGTGTACTGTTCCTTTAAAGCAAGCAGGCAAAACGTTCATTGGTTAAAACAGAAACTGTGACACAATGACACAAGCTGTGGTTATAAAGGAAGGTCGATTGTGACATAAAGACTGTTTTATACTTCCTGTCAGCTTTGTGTGCTTCTATTATCTTTCTTAAGTTTCTGTCTCATCCGTTTTGCTTTGTCTTCTGTTGGCAGTTTCTCTCTCACTGCACATGCAAGGTGGCGGCACTGTGTGTGAACAGAGCCCGCTTTGTGAAGCGGCGCAGTAATTAGTGTGAGAGTGTGTGTGCGCGCTAATGAGCGCCGAGCAGCGTTGCTCTCGTTAGCAGGAACTTGCGCGCACACACACACTCCAGTGAGGCATGAACACGCATAGACGCTCTTACATTACATGCTAATTGAATACTGTCCTTGCATGCTGTGACACACACTCTCTAGCTCGGAGATGAACACACACAAACAACATCAGGAAAGGCAGTAATTACTCCTTCTCCAGCACACACACGCATTTCCTCTGGCTGGCATATCAGTGTATAAGAAACCGAGCTGTGTGGTTTTCTTGTCAGAGAATGTACCCGGTGAGATGGCATTTTTCTTCATGCCCACGGTCACTGTGTGACATCATGGCAGCTTCCGAGCCTTTAGTTTGTTCACTGGGAAAACAAATGCCGCCCTCTTTTTCCAAACTCAGCGCGTCCATCAGCGTTAATTGGGAACGCAGTGTTTTTTGGCGATTACAAAGCATTTTTACAAAAGACTGATAAATGATCTTAATTTAGCTACTGATATGAACTTTAGAAACACACGTAATGAAGTAATAAATGTCAGCTGACCCCATTATAATCTTAAACCACGTTCCTGGTTTTATTGCAAGCAAATTTATTCCCAAAAAATGTCTTCATGATCTTTTATCAAAAACTTTTTCAATCAATGTCTTCTTACAACCATATTGAGGCAACTTTTCATGATACAATTAATTTAGAGTGGATGAATCACCAGTTAGTAAATTCACCAGTTAGAACCTGCCCAGTTCAATGTAAACAGCTGTAATGTAAATGACCATTTAAATAACCTCTTTGTGTTTTGGGGAAAAGCTTCATTAGAAACCAAAGGAGATGTAATTATGCAACACAGAGCAACATGATGTAACTCGGGCGAATGTGTGGATGTGTTAGTCATGTGACTTAGCCTGCTTGTTTTGTATGGATGTGTATATTCTCACTCATGATGCTCTTATAATAACTGTGTCTGGGTGGATGTATCACCTCAACAGGGAATTTTCTAATCAATAGCACAGGCAACATGCATGTTTTGAAGCTGTGTCATTTAGCTTAAGGCTACAGGAATACGCTGTGCATACCTTAAATTAGTTCAGTAGCATGTAGCATCACGTTTTGAATTGTTCTCAGCGAGAGATTTATCACAGTGATGATTTTGCTCAGCTAAGTCTGTTGATCTTCAAACACAGCTCGTCGGTCTCTGAGAAAACAGAGCTCGGACATGTTTAAGAATGTAGAGCTTCATACCTGCTTTTTGTTTGAATGACACATGTGAAACATGACAAATCCACACAAATAAACAAACACAGAAAAAGACAAGGACATATTTAAGAACATCCAAACCTGATACAGTGAGTTTCAGAAGTCCACATTGATTTGATATTTGCTTCATTTACTTCATTCCAGTGTGTAACAGAAATATTCTTCACTATGAAGTGAAATAGGTTGTGAAAATGTAATTCACATTAACTTTAGGTTCAGCAAAAGGTGCTGTTTATGTACTGATAATGGAATCGTATTACATTAGAAAACCACAAAAGTAATGCATGTTCACAAGTGGATTTTTGACCCTACTGTATGCTTCAAGGTATTTTGGTGCATGTTGTCTGCAATTATATATACATACTGAAATAAACACATGCCAGGAAACTGAGCCCTCCCTTAATTGTTCACACACACACACACACACGCACACACACACATTCATTCTGATTCTTTCACGGTCTCTTCCACTAAGCAGATGCTCCTTGCATACTAAGTAGGTGACACAACACATTGTGTAAATAACATGAAGGATCCCACTGTGAACCACTTACATTTCAGTACATGTGTACTGCGTTTTCTCACGCCTCTGTGAAGTATAGGAGTGTGAACACACGCACTCTCACACACACATGCACACACACTCCCACTCGCAAGCGTGTCTCTGCATCTCTGTCCGTGAGCCCTGGGCGCTGTGGGCGGAATAGGAATTACAGCGGAGTGGGTGGAAAGACAGACAGAGAGAGAGAGAGAGAGAGAGAGAGAGATGGGTAAAGAGTGAGAATCAAACAACACAAGACAGAGATAGTGACAGGGACAGACTGTGAACACAGACTGTGTATCTCTCTGCACCCTCGTGTGCGCTTACACTCACTCACACGCACACACACACACATACATACAAGCTGTACTAGGAGCAGCAGTGGATGGATGTGTTTACAGAGCGTGGAGTCCTTTAACGGCCAACTGTGGGGTCTAACGCTGTCATAGATGGAGCAAACTTTGAACATCAGTACTGACAGAGTGAGTATCTGTACACACACACACAAACACACAGATGCACATGAACACAAACTAGCCGACTTGTTTGTTCTGCCTAATTGTGTTGTGTTTAGAGGTAGAGCGTGTTGGCTGCATTGGGGGTTGTGTGTGCATTGACAGTCAGTTTTCTAATGCGGTTGTCAGTGTCTGGTGTTAATATTTAATATTTAAGAGTACAGTTGTGATCAGAAAGTGGTCTTTGGATTTTAACACCACTCGCGCACAAGTGCTTGTGTGATCTTGCTTTGGAATGCAGGTCTTCGTCTGTGGAAGCCCCTGGTTAGTTTTAAAACTCTTGGCTTGTCAAGTGCATTTTATGGCATTTATTTTATGGCATTTATTGATATCAGAATTCACATAAATTCTTTTAGTTTTTTAAGTTTATGTTAAAGATATTTTAAATGTATCATGTAATTTACCTTTTATGGGTTGATCACGAATCCTGTTGCATATCATAATCACGTGACCTGATTTGTCATTGAGTCAATGAATTATTATGAGCTCCTGATGAGATAAAGTTGTATTTGTTGTTGTAATTTGTAATTGCTTTTACTATTATTAGTTGTTTTTGTGGTTATTTAGGTTACCCGGTGTAGTTTGTACATTTTAAAGAAACTGTGTTAAAATGTGCAAAGAGTTTAATCATTCTGACCAAAATGTTTTTTTGGCCAACCAGTTTACTTTCATAAAGCAGAGGCACAAACTGAATCATTTAAAATATTTTATTTAAATCTAATAACAGTTGTGAATTTTATGTGTTATTGAACTGATTTTGGACTGTAATAAAGCTGTTCTGACTCATTAGTAATTCAGCTGTAAAAATGTTTGCCTCAGGAAATCATTCTGGAAGGCATTGGCATTTATTCACTGAATTTCACTCAACATTATTCAAATCTAGTTTAATAAAATACTAAATAGTTAAGCAATATGTATAAATGCTCCTCAGGTTTAATAACAATATTTAATACCTGTGTGTATTTCTGTGTGTGTTGGGAAGAAACAGCAGAGGGCAGTATTGAGACAGGGTTCAAATCTTTTGATTTGAGGTAATCAGCAACAGAAAGATTCATCTCTCCTCCTTTTAGTATGTTATACATTGTGTAAATATACTTATTTAAAGTACCTCTTCAGCCATGTTAAACCACCTTAGCATGGTGTGCTGGTCTTAACTAGCCTTCCAGTCGGTTTATAATAATCTGTTTAATGATGTTTGCAAGGCTAATCAGGCTGGGAGACCAGCTAGCCTCCCAGCTAAACATCTAAGGCCTGACTGAGAAACCGTTTTAAACCACATTAATGCAGTTAACAGTATTTGGTATTATTTTTACCAACAGCAAAGCACAAACCACTGCGCTAAAGGATGGTTATGAGAACCGAAAGGAATGTGGATTTGAATTCAAATGACTTCAGTTCTAAATCAGTATTGTGTGTTGGTTTTCTCTAGAGAGCATTAGGGTTTCCCTTAATTCAGCGAGATAATCCCCGTCTGAACAGCAGTGGAGACGAGAGATCTGGACAGAAGCAGCATGTTTGAATGGGAACATGCAGCTCCGTCGACTGTGATCTGAAGCAGTGCCACACTTCTGTTGATTACAGTCCTCTCACAGAAGCGCATACATCACTGATGTCATCATGACATCATGATGTCAAGCTTGCAGGGCTGATCGCCAGCAATATGAGAAATAATCAAAATGTCATTAACTACAGTGGGCCCCCAAAATATTTACACACTTGAAAATCTGTGAATCTTTTTCCAAGTAGATAAGATAGCAGAAGTACACTTATCAAGCAAACATTTCACAAAAAACAATTGTTATAGCAGTAGGCTACATTTTAAAAGTTAAACGTTTTGAAATTACAACAGAAATATATCTGAACACTTTAGTCCGATTTTTAATGACGTTTAGGGTTCATAGATATATAGATGATAATTACTAATGATGAGCCCTGTGGTTACACTGCTTACACCCTGTATGTGGAGCATCAAGGGTAACTGACTTCATATGTCCACTAAACATGCAGCTGTGGACGTTTAATTTATAAGAACTGTTTAACATAATAAACCCAAAACAGATAAGCATGTTTAAGTGAAAGCTTTTAAATAAACTCTAAAAATGTTGGATATCAAATTTAAGTGGAGTCAAAATTTTTGCTTAGTCATACAGGAAACAAAAAAACAGCCCAAAAAACTGAAAATAAAGTCCTTCAAAAGACCCCAAAGGTCTTGCTTGTGTTTTCTGACTGTTTCACAGCCAGGTAGTTTTAAGATCTTTCTTCTCACCCTTCTCCTCAGGAAATTGCCAATTGTACCACATGCATTTCTGAATCGACCACATAAGGATTGTATGAAATGCTGTCTTTGTACCACCAGCCTAGAAATATTTCTGTTACTCTCTCCCTGTTCTGATACGACCCTGCTCAAGAACCTGTATTTCATTAAAAACGACTCTCACGGCGTAGTCGTTTACGTTACGTCATTCTCAAAACTCCCCTGCCTCTCGCTTTTCTCCATTAAGAAGTCTTTCAGCAAAACGTTTCATCGAAGGCACATCCATACTCCTGGATGCCTTGTTTTTTACGGGCTGTATAAATTCAGTGGCGCTTCAGATATGCTGCCGAGTTCCACGGCTGTTTTTGTTAGACGTTGGGAAGTTAAGACGGATGATTATTTGAAGTGGCAGCGCAGTGCTCTGTCAAAAGAAGCCAGGAGTGAGTGCTTTCTTTTGTATTGAATGGAGGATTTATTTGAGTTGTGGCAGAGCCAGGGACGGCGAATCGGTTGAGTAAGCAGTTCCTGACTCCACTGAGGGGGAAAAGGAGGCATTAGTGTGTGTCGAATAACATCACCTAGAGAAAAGTCTGACATCTGTTCTTGTAGTTATTACGCAGGTCAGGCGAAGTAACGGAGAATCCCAACTTTTTCTTCTGCTCCTGAATTTCTCACAATCCCAGACGCTTCCTGCTGAGAGTTAGGGTTGCCATGGTGACAGCACAGAATCTTCGTCAGAATGGAACTTCCTCATCGTTGGGAGAGAGAGAGAGTCAACCTTGCGTTTCATTGAGCATGTTAGCTCTCGCTGCAAAGGAATGAAATGAGTGCCGTCTAGCTGTATGTGAGGGATGGATCTGTCAGTCACAGAGTTGCGTCCTTACACGTTCGGAGCTGCGCTACACAAACGGACGCACATCACGAGAAGACCATGAGTCTAAAAAAGAGGCTCTCGTTTAGAAGAGTCTGTTATTTACACGCGGTGAGTTCGATCCAAGCGCCACTGCTTTATGTCTTAAGAGAAGATTGTTGACTTCTTTGCCTTTCATTCAGGTTTCTTTGCTTTCTCTGGTCTTCACATGTTTCTTGGTATCTTTTTATCTGTCTTTTGTCCCTCATATGTCGCGTGTCTAGACTGTGTCTTGTTTCTTCATGAGACATTGTAAGATGTTAGAGAGACTCTTTTGTTGGTCCAGACTCAATGGCTGTGTAAACTTCTTCCAGACCATCAGACCTGCTGTTTGATAGAGGAAAAGACAGTGAACACCTGGGCTTGACTCTTCAGCATTTCGCTAAGCTAACTCTGTTTGTTCCAGTAAAACTCATGTCTTCATGACAGATGTGTGTGTAGAGTGATGAGATGTGGTCATTTCAGATACTAACGGCTTGTGGCTCGTTTGAGTGTCTTAAACTGCATTCGTGAAGTAAGAGAGTTGGAGCATTCGCAGGGCCAAAACAAACAGGAAAGTGCTGCATATGAATTTGTAACGCTACTTTTTGGCGCTCAATTGTACACACGCTCTTTTTCCGCCTCTTTCTAACCTAGAGAATTTAGCGCTGAATGCGAGGCACTATTCCTTTCAGATTCAAACGTAAACATGGGAATCTGTTTGTCCGTTAGCTGTTTTCCCTCAGTTTTCTTCTCAAACCAGAGTGTGTTTAACATAAAACTGTTACTTTTCAAACACCTAACTGGAATGTTTGTGCATGACAGAGGTCATCACACACAACCAGGATTACCGAGAACTGACATTCTTCATTTGCATTAAGATGTTTCTATTTCTCTCACTACGAACACCTTGTAACTGAAAATCTAGCCCTCTTTTCAAATATGCAGTTTGGAATTGAAGTTTTCTTTAGTTACATGTTTCTGGTGTCATTGTGCACAATGCACTGGTGCATGTTTGTTTCGCATCAAAATGCAATAACTACGCACTTTGAAGACGCTTTTTTTTTTCCTGAGAATCCACCTGTGTAGCTACCCGGATCCGTTCTGAAACGCCCAGTTTTTACATTCCAGTGGATCATATTGATCAAATCAAATTCCACCCATGATATTTCTCAATGAATGTCACGATTTCCTTAGAAATGGATGACATGACAGAAGGAAAATAAGTGGTGAACGTTGTTTAATATTGTCATTAATGCTTTGTTTTTAATAGCTCCTGTCTTATTTTAATACAGTCCCACCTTTGTGAAGTTGTTTGTATGAAAGTGTGTGTGCTAGCTGCTGTTTCATGTCATAAACTCGTCCGTGTGTCAGCTAATGCATGTGTGAATATTTAAACCATGCAGACATATATTTATATATTTACCTATAAGTCCTAAAGTTAAACCGACCTGTCCTCGTATATAGGCGAGAATAGTTTCTGTATGTCTTGTTAGATATTTGTACACTAACATTATAAAGATATAATCTCTCCTAGTATTTTAGGGGCTTAGTATTAAAAACCTTGCAGTGGAGTGCTGTCAATCAAACCATCACAAAGCGGTGAGTCAGGTAGCGAGAAACTGTGTGATAACCCATCCGTGTTCATTAGGTCAGACAACTGAGAAGCCCTTTGTTGTCATGACAACAGCAATAAACTCCGTTTCTTAGTGGCCGGTGTACCGTACTGCAGTGATATATGTATGGGGTCGTTCATGCGGGATTTTTAATTGTTTTTTGTGTGAACATGCGGTATCCACATGATGCGCATCACCACGTGTGTTGTTTTTTCTACCGCATGTTAAGGCAAAATATGTTTAAAAACCTGTAAAAACTCATTTTGAGACACTCGATTCTGTTTAATTCCATATTAATTCTGTAGAATTGTGTCTAGCTGTAGGGTCTAGCAGTCTAGCTGATAGAATATACAGTTTGTGCAGTATAAAAGTCATTATGTCTATGGAAAGTCTCCATAAGGCATAGAAACCAGTGTGTGTGTGTGGAGACATTGATCCTGTTGGTGGAGTTATATGTATACTGACTCATCCATACAGCTGTCACACATACAGATGTGTGTATGACATCATAGGCCATTCAGCTGCATACAGATGAAAGTATGTGGTATTTATGGAGCTCTCCACAGTCTGTCCTCTATTAAGGAATGCACAGGGGGCAAGAGAAGGGAAAGACATTAAGACACAATGAGGTCATCAGATGAAGAGTGATGCTGAGATGAGAGCAGAATGGGCTGCTCTGATAACTCATCTGAACTGAATGATTTGTTTCTCTTTTAAATGATATGATCTATCTTTGATTTTAAGTAAGGACCCAACACACACTTATTAGATCTGTTTGTTTGACACAAAATGAATAACATGACATAGGGTAAATAAGAAAATTAGCAATATCATCAATAGCCTAAGCAAATCAATAGGACATTTGTGGATGTGACTCATGAGTGCATTATACACCAGTGAACTATTTATGGCTTGATTTACCTTCTTAAACCAGTTAAAAATAAACCACTAGGTTAATGAGCGGTTGCAGGTTCCAACCCAGCAAAGTGAATCACCATTGTCCCCTTGAGCAGGACAGCCCCCAGGTGTTCCAGTGAGACTGATCCTATAATGGTACTTTCCTATGATGTTGCATTAAACAAACTGCCCAGACGCATGCTAATAAATAAAGATTCAGATTAAACAAAAATGCAGATTCAATTCTAGACCAGCATCAACAGTGAATCAACAGCAACATCAGTCCTGTCAGCTGTTCTTTGATCCACATACATCTGTTATCTTAAGAAAAGCGAGAGACTTGGGGTTAAAAGAGCCAAGAATGTGAAGGCTGGAGAGGTTGGAATAAGGGGGCTTGGAAAAAGCCACTTATATTTCAGTATGTGGTTACAAGCAGTTTGACTGCCAAAAAATGGAGGGAACCCGCTGGAATGAGAGGAGGAGAAGAGGAAGGAGGAGAAAGAGAAGGGGTTATAGGGGGTAAAAGGAACAGAAAAAGAACTGTGCTGTGGTTCCTCTGTCAGTCTTACAATGCCTTCACATTTCACTGTTCAGGTTCTGAAGATGAATGGATATCTAAGAAGTTTAGCATCACTCTGACTTAAATTGCAGTCAGTCACTGCTTTCGAATTGGTGTGTTTTCTTGCTACAGCATGAAAAATATAACAGTTGTCAATCAACTGAGTAGAATGTTCAAATATGTAGTATTCACACAACAGTAGGTGAACAATACATGAATGACATGCAGCATCTGCTGAGATTCTGAAATGTGCAAGACTCTTTGACTCTTTGCTATCCCATCAGGCCATAGGACGGTGAGCTAGTAGTGCTAAACATACAAAGTTCTCCGTTGTACATTGTATGTGTCTTACAACACCCAAATAAACTGATTGTTGTTGTCGTTGTTCTCGTAATTTTGACTTTCTCAAGATGTTCTCATTCTCAAAACATTCCAGCTTTATTCTTGTCCATGTTAAAACTTTTTTCTCGAAATTGGTATTTTTACACGAAAGCTCTTATTGACTCTGAACCTATTGACTCTAATCCTAAAATTAGGATTTTATAACATTAATAAATAGATTTCTCCACATATTCCAGCTCTCTGTTTGAACTTTGGTTAGTTTGCCAAGTCCCACTGGTTTTATAAGTGCTATATTAAATAACAACAGGGTTGGTTTTTGGCTCAATAACAAAGTCATGCTGGGAAACAAATTGTTGCAGTTGCAGAGTGTACAATAGAAACTCCATTTATCTTTTTCTTTATCTGCCTGTCCTGGTACCAGCCACCAGGCGTTTGGATCGCTCTTCTGTCTTCTCCCCTTTAACATATTGTGCATTAGACTCCCTTTTTATTGCTCTTTTATTGTTTATTAATCAATGGCCATTTCTAGGCCTAAATTGAATCTGCACCATCAGCACTTTTAAAAAGTTCTCATCATTTAAAAAAAACAATTCATTCACAGTCCATCAACTTTTGTTTATTTTATTTGGCTCCTGGATAAGGATTTCAGATATTACTTTTAGTTGTATTCCCACACAAGAACTAAGTACATAAAGTGGAGTTTGGCCCTTATGTTTAGGAAGTCTGCTTTTTACTTTAATCAACAGTCTATTGATTTTTCAAAATATCTATACTTAAAATTAAAAAATGATGTACTTCTAAAACAGAATATTTGTTTACAGTGTTTAAAGTACATGTATAAGAGCCCACACTTTCTTTTTTTTTTAAACTGACTGACCTTTGAGCCCATATTTAAAGGAAATCACTCATTTGACACCCATCCCATACAAACACTTTACTCATGCGCTTATCTGAATGCAATTGTTGCGACAGTAGTGATGCATCATTTGGCCATGCGATAAACGGCCCATTGCTGTTGTAACATTTCATTAAAGGTTTTGAAAGACACAATGCTCATAGCATGACAACTAAGTCTCTGTCAGCGTTATTTCTTCACACGGTATAAACTTGGATTACTCAATATTTGTAAAATGCATAAAATGTTTATTCATAAATGTTTTATCTTGCTTAATCGAGCAGCATACCTAGGCAATACCAAAATGGGCGGCACTAACGCATCACAGTGGGCGGGGTTAGAATATCAGGGTATTGTTGGAATGTACCTGATGCATCTCATTATCTCTGAGTGAGTGTGTGAAAGCTTTACCAGTAAAACAGGAAGAGCTGGTGTGTGTATCATGCCACCAGACTACCCTGCTATGTTTGAGACTTCGGCTTGTGATTGTGTTGAAGATAGTCACTCATACATGTCTTTGTGTGTTCTTTTGCAGTCTGCGGCTGTCTCCGATGGTGGTAAGTAATCAATCATGGTTTCATTATTACAGCCTCAAGTCACATCTCAGCCTCTTGTTCAATTTCTGTTTATATGTGGCATCATTTGTCTCGCCTTTTCTTTGTCACGCTAAAATCTAAGTTTGTGTTCATTATCTGAATTGTTTTGTTCTGTTCCAATTTCACATCGTTCCATCTGATTGCCGTCTCTACTTCCTAAAACTGTCGATTCTGTTTCCGTCTTTCAGACATCTAATTGCTTTACTTTCCATTTTAGTCTCCTTTCTCTAAAATGTGGAGTCTGTTGCCTTCTGTGCCTTCTCTCATCTTATTTAAACTGTTTTCAATGCTAATGTAGTTTATATCTGTAGATCTGAACCAGATAGGGTTCCATCCAAAAAAGAGGAAAGCAAACACC
The DNA here is from genome assembly GCA_036877585.1 of Botia kubotai. NCBI lineage: Eukaryota > Metazoa > Chordata > Actinopteri > Cypriniformes > Botiidae > Botia > Botia kubotai. The sequence continues at coordinate 22,670 of JAZGTI010002319.1, forward strand.
CGTTTGGCTCTGTTTTGGTTTGTTCTGATCTCTTGATAGGATGGACTTTCTGTCACATTTCCCATAATCCAGCTGTTTATTCTGTATAAATGGAGGTTTTTGCTTTGCTGCATAAGTTCTCTTTGTATCATTTAAAGCACCTGGGGTTTGTTTAGCCAGGCGGTTTGGTTTGTGAGGACCACAAATGGTAGGAAATAATGTATAATGTTGTTTTAGATCAGTTGTAGTATTGTTTATGACCTGTTTAACATCGACAGTGTTCCTTTGAAATTTCCATATATGTACTTTTTCCTAACATGGTATAATGTGACCAAGCAATTTCTGTGTGCATTACATGCCTGGTAAACCATCAGGCCGACTTCCTCTTTTTATTGCACGAAACAACCCAAATGGAACAGCACTATTAATCGTAAAGTTCTACTTATTTCTTGATTCATTAAGTTACTTTTTTGGCCCACATCTCTGTATTCAGATCCAGCTGCATTGAGAAGCTGCAGCAGTGAACAAGCCCTAACTTACTGCCCTCCTCTTGCTCCCCCACAATGCCTCAATTAGCATGTGTGAATGTGCCAGGGTTTCTGTGAATGTTTGCTTAACGCTGCCAGCAAGAGCCATAGATCTTTCTGCCTTATGCATAACAAAGGGAAGCGGAGGGCCAAACGTTTGCACGTGAAACTCTGTGAGGAACTAAATCGAGCTGTTACTTCTACAATCATATGATCTGTTTTTAAGGTGCGTGGGTTGTGTATGGGCACAGAATAGGGTTTGTTTGTGGTCTTATCAAGATGCTCCTCAAGCATAAGACTGTGAAGGGATCTGACTTGAGATCAGGACAGTCTGGCTGTAGTGTTTCATTCCTTAGGAATGGCTCCAGGATCAATTAACAACATGGCTGGATGTCCTAAATATGTTGGTGAAAACAGACAAAAGGGGAGCCAGGGACCACTTGTATCTTGCATTACTAATTGCCATCAAGCTTGAGATCAAAGTACAAATCTCAACAACCTTTAATTCTCTTCATCACTGGTATGTCTGGTCCCAGCTGGGTTCTGGTAGACGTCTTGCTGTGAATTTTACAGTCTTGAGAAATAGTGCATCTGAGCCTCTAATATTGGGACCAGTGGTGAGTTTATTCTATACTATACACAGTCAAAATTGAAGTGCAACACCTCAAGCCCCTGAATGTGATTGGATAAGAAATATTCTAGGAGTGCTGATATTTAATATAACAGCACTGGATGACTTTACTGTCTGCTTGTTTGTGTTTGTGGTGTTCCAGACAGACTTTTCGTCTGTGTGTTTGTGGCGACGTGCAATTTTTGGCCGTGCTTTGCTCAGTGAAAAGTTTTTCAGTAGTCATATGTTTTTCAAAAAACTGTTTACTGTATTAAACTGTATAACTGTAAAACTGTATAAAAGCAATATTTCAGTTGGGCTGTTGTACATAATACCAGTGAGGCTGCGATTACCTGCAGCTGAATCACAGCCATAATTATATCACAAAACTCATAGTTTGTGATTTCAATATTAGTTTGTCCTCAGTGACTGGTAGGCTGTGCTGGTCTAGCATTAATATTGCAGTTTCCTGCTGCCTTTAGCGTCTAAGTTTCCCTCCCCACTCCTCCGTCAATTATTTATCACCTGTCTGTTGAGAGCTTTGTGCGCAGCTCATTGTATCTGTTTACCTGCATACATGTGTGGTTCTGTCGCTGCATCGTCGTTTAGCTCCTCGTTTCTTATAATGTTTGGCATTCTTGTGAAATGCGGGAACTTTACGGAGAGTCTGTGTAATGTGAGGTAATGGATGTCAAAGCCTGGCGTCCAATTGGCATGAAGTACTTGGTGAAGTGGCACCACACTGGGTCGTACCATCTCTGCGCAGGTAAGAGGCTGCGGGGGACCGTGACCCAGCTTCTGCAGCGGCTGACTTTAACTGAGGCTCTTACAGGAAGGGTTGTGCTACAAATAGGGTGCTTTTAACAGAGGTTTTATATACAGCTGTATATACAGTTGTACTATTGGCAAGCATTTTACAGATACAGAATTCATTACTTAAGTCTTGTTATCAGGCTGCTTGGCCTTTGCAGTAAAGCTGTCGTTTTGTTTTGGTTCTTTGGCTGTACTGAAATTTTTTTTTCCTAATCGTTGTTTTTGCCTTGTTTTCTAGTAAAATTGTCAAAACATCTTTAAAACAAGATACATTTACTTTAGAATTTAATAAATATTTGCTAGGAGTAAGAAAAATAAACTTGTTTTCCCTTTGAATTAGGTTTATTTGTCTTTGCCCTTTGACAAATTGTTTTGTTAAACACTTCAAAACGTAAACCTTTCTAAATTTTGTTAGATTTCTCTGGAACACAAGACAAGTGTGTGCTAACTTTGCACTGATTTGCTGTTCCTTTCAGGGTTTTCTAAAGATTGTTAAAGAAATTATCTGTTATGTAACTGTAATTACAACATTATCTGATAACAAAATACACATTAGAATCTCTCTCTAAAAAATGCAGCTAAAGTCTAGCTGTGTCAAACAGTAGGAAGGACAAACACACCAATCCACTGATTTAAGGAGCTTGCTTAGATTGTGAAGATGAAAAAAATCTTCTGTGATTCAAAAAGTAGTTTTATTTAAGTTTAAAGTAGTATAAAACACCACACTCATTATAAATGTGTTCTTAAGATAATACTTGACATTCTCTGTTTGGTGTAAATAGTAGTTATGTTGTTCTCTTATTGTTTGTGTCACAGAGCTGAACAGTGTGGATCTGAAGGGCTGTGGCAGTGATAACAGTCTGAACAGCAATGCCAGCTTACCTAGCGTGCAGTGCCACAGACGCCACGCCGAACGCCGCGTTGCATCATGGGCCGTCTGTTTCGAGCGTCTGTTGCAGGACCCTGTCGGTGTGCGATATTTCTCGGTACGTCACATCAGTCCAAGTCAGTTACATTTGCACATTTATCCAAAGTCACTAGTGTTCAGAGTTTCAAACAATATCTGCAGGAAGTGTTTGGGAAAATTCTATTTATCTCTAGAGCAAAGAATGTTTATTGAGTGAGTAATTAGTAATGCTGTTTAATTTAGTATTATAAAAGTATGAATGGTAGCTGGAACAAGTGTGAAGCACAAGGGATTCGCTAACTTTTTAATCAAAAAGTTTCTTCATCTCACAGGAGTTTCTGAAGAAGGAGTTCAGTGAGGAGAACATTTTGTTTTGGCAAGCGTGTGAATATTTCAGCCATGTGCCTGAAACAGACAAGAAACAGGTACAAAGCTCATCTTTAATCCTCTGGGTCATGTTGGAAACAGACTTTATTGTTCTGATGAATTTAAAAGCAATCGTAAAACAATGGTACTCGGTCACAAGAAATTATGCAGACCGTTTTTGAAGGCTGTTTATTAAATTATTGCCTGTTCTAGTCCACATCAGTCAGTGTGAGGTACGGAACGTATTCTTTATGTAGACAACATGAAATGGTCTTCATTCGTCACCTGATTGTGTCATCACTTTTGTCTCCCAGCTGTCCCAGAGGGCCCGAGAGATCTACAACAGCTTCCTGTCGAGTAAGGCCACCACGCCTGTTAACATCGACAGTCAGGCTCAGCTGGCTGATGACATCCTCAACGCTCCAAGGCCAGACATGTTTAAAGAGCAGCAGCTACAGGTGAGGCAGAAAATTGCATAAATCAGGATGCAAAACTATCTTTTGAAACCCTGGAAAACCCTGAAACACTTTACTAAATAAAAAAGCCGTACCACTGTATTAACAAAGCTAATACATTTCCCGGAAATACATTTTCAGGCCCGACCTGATTTTGACATTTCTGTCCACATGCCCTGATCTGTCTTATTGTGCTTCTGTTTGTTTTTCCTGTACCAATTAATGTAATTATATTATAAATTATGTCGGTCGCTTATAGTGTTTTCTTGACTATAAATATAAATTTGCATGATCCCAAATGTCTTGTTATGACTGGCAACTGCCCAGTATTTACTATTTTTAAAAACAGAAAAACTCCCCTGCATGTCCTTAAGGATCATTTTAACACTGAAGTTGTTAAAGATGATTCAAGCACGACTCTTAATGTCACGGGATTGTAAACATCGTCTCCCGAACGCTCCAACCCCATGATAACCGTGAGGAAACCTGAGGGCAGTCTGTGTGCATGTGGTGACAGAAGGAGCTCAGACAATGTTTTCTTATGAAGTGTCTTCTAGGCAAAGAACCAAGCAGCAGCACTTAGAGGCTCCTGTCTGGCTGTCGTGCCTTAATCTAAGATCTCTGTAGTTCTTAGAAACGTGAAAAATTGTCACATTTTATAATGTCAGATGCTGTAGCCACATCGGTCGGGCCCCCTTGCGACTATAAAACAGGGCCATTTTTTTAAGTAGTTCTGAGGTATTTTGGGCAATCCAACCCTCTGTGGTGTGTTTTTCCTGTTTTTTTTTAAAGCACTTTCATCTGTCTGGAGTTTTGTCATTTAAAAACTTCTGGTGACTTGGGTGGCTGTTTTTAATTTTTATTAAATTTTAATTTTGTATTAGAATTATTATTTTACTCTTCAGTGTGTTATAGTGTGTTATGGTTGTGATTACAGCTTAAATGTATTTAGAAAACAACTGTGAGGTCAACCTAACTCTAAGAAAATATTTACGACAAGCTTTAAGAACATTTTCTTTTAAGAATTGTATTCTTGATTATCTTACGTTTTCTCTTAAGAAAAAATAACAAGAATATCTTAAGACGTTTTTTAGGGAATACAAACTAGTCTTATATCTTAAATTAGAATTTAATTTAAATTGGAATAATTTTCCTGAATGTCTTGAGAAAAATATTTCAGTTGCCTAAAGCAGCTTAACCAGCAAGACTAGGAAATCTATGCATGTTGATCATCTTCATTACCTGATTATCAGCAAGATGCCATATCAGCATAATCCACCCAGCATGAACTTTACTGAGCAATTCTCCTCCTCCTTTTCTTCGACAGATCTTTAACCTGATGAAATTTGATAGTTACACTCGCTTCCTAAAGTCCTACCTGTATCAGGAATGTATGCTGGCAGAGGTGGAGGGTCGCCCCCTTCCTGATCCTTGTCAGATCCCCAGCAGCCCCACGTCCAAACACAGCACGAGCTCTGACCGATCCAACCTCTCCACACCCAAAAAGGTAAGCAGCACACGTGCTGTGATGTTTATTGTGTGTCGTCAGTAAAGAGATGGGGGGTCTGTTTGCAGGTGATTCTCTCTCTGGCTTCCATAATCCCAAAATCAAACAATCTTTGAGACGCATCAAAGGTAGACACCCCCCAGTGTAATTAACTTTCAGTGGAGAGTTTGCTAACATGACATAAAAGCTTTCATTATTATGTGAATATGTATGAAAAATATGAATAATAGATTCTTAACCTTTATTTATTTATTTGGTTGTAATTGAGTACTAATATTTTAAACATTGTATAATGTAGTAATACGTTTTTTTAGAAATTTTGCTAATTGTTATTTTTGTCCTAAACTGGTCCGGTGACTTTTTGTCCCAAATTGCCCCATTATAATTGACCTTTGATCCCCTAATACCTGTATTATGATTAATTATATAGGTATGCTTTCACACCCTTATGTATTTCAATGTAATTACCTTTTTATAGGGGTGTGAGATTGAAGTCATTATCAGCATTATGTATCTATTTACACAGTCATGGGTTAGCATTGTTATCCGAGAAGCTTTCAAAGCAAAGTAAAGCAGGAGAACAGAGGCAGGTCAGTTCAGTCAACATCTCACTGTGCCTGTTGTCAGATCAAATTTAGCACAGTCAGTCGCTGGTCAGCGTTGCTTTTAAAGTGAGTGTTTACACCTCATTTTTAAATATCACTGGCGTATGACACAGCGACTGTTGTAAATTAAAAAAGGATCTCTCAGTAACTCCCAGCTTTGCTAATGAGAATGGAAAATGATTTATGTTTATAGGTGCAGGAGGACAAGAAGAGTAAATCGAGCAGATTGCTGCATGAAGACAGCAGAGATGAACAGAGTGATAAAAAGAAAAACATTTTCTTCTCCTGGTCCAAAAACAGAAGCTTCGGAAAAGGAACCAAGAAGAAGGATCTTGGAGACTACAGTGAGTGGACGAGATGATTCCAAATTCCTTGTCCTTGTTTGGTTACTGTTTATTATTTACTGCACACTTATGACACGAATACACATTATGGCTCATTATTAAGGCTTATTGCGATATTTCTTGTTTTGTTTTCTGCATTTTCTGTGTTTGTTTGAAATTTCCACTTTGTCATTAAGTTTTTATTTCCCTCACAGACTTTACAGGTAGTAATGGCCGGAGAGAATCACAGGGTTCTTTGTCATCTGGTGCGAGTTTGGAACTTGCCACTGGTTCTGGAAAAAACGAGGTTGGTTAATAGGGCCTGACTCTGAAACTGATGTCACTATGATTCTTGAACCGCCATTAGCATTTTTACTTAGCTCTCCGGAATACTTGATTCTGATTGGTCAATCGCAACTTTGTCATCAGGTGTTTTTTGTTCAACAATACAAACTGTAAACTGTATGTTTAACTGCTGTATCACGCACGAGTCATCATATCGTATCATGCCACATAATAAAATAATTCTCGAATCAATATTTCATGTCCCTTTTTATTTATTTGGTAAATAGCCATGTAATATAGATGATATACAATCATGTTCATTATCACACACAAACCCTTACAGAATGATACAAGATAGGATAATCTACATTTTAATTTTTTTTTTTGAGAATATATTCTCTATATTTTGACTTAATTTTGAGGTCAACATTTTATCTGTGATCCTCTGTCTGACAGGGAGAGGTGTCGCGCAACTCCGTGTTGTTGTCCGAGCGCTCAGTGCGTCACTGTAACATTAACCTTCCAGACGGTTCGTGCTGCCCAGTACCCATCAGGCCCGGCGTCTCCATCAGAGAGGTTCTGTTAGGCTTGTGTGAAAAGCTCGCCATTAATCTAGCTGCCGTGGATCTGTTCCTAGTGGGTGGAGAAAAGGTAACAGGCCTATCAAAATGTAGCTCATGTCAGCAGTACAAACTGCAAACATTGATCATGTTTTATGGTAGAACTATCAATAATTGAGTTTGTGTTCTGCTGACAGTGTGTTCAGTATGAGACCTGCCGTTAGTGTGTCAATGCATGTCTGCATCATTTCATACCTCAGTGTTGTAATGGACTATAATAGCATGTTTTATCCTTGTGTGAAGCCTTTAGTGTTGGACCAGGACTGCATGACCCTTTGCTCCAGAGACCTGCGCCTGGAGAAACGCACGCTGTTCCGGTACACACCTGTTTTATTCTCTGTCTGTTTATTTATGCCGTTAATATGTTAGTTCATTCATGTTGTTCGGAATCTGTGTGACTTTCTGTGGGACACGAGACGAGAAACTTAAAAGAATGTTGACGTTGCTCTTTTCCACTGTGATCTCAAGTCTGTCCAGCATCTTCTTTATTTGTTCCATGGAAAAGGGAAAGGTCATACAGGCTTGGAACAACTTGAGTATGAGTAAATAATGACAGAAATATCTCTTTAACCTCTCTCTCTCTCTCTCTCTCTCTCTCTCTCTCTCTGTCATAGATTGGATCTGGTGCCAATAAATCGTTCTGTGGGCCTGAAGGCAAAACCCACTAAGCCGGTTACAGAAGTGCTGAGGCCAGTGGTGGCCAAATATGGCCTGAATTTAGGAGAGCTGGTGGCCAGGATAGTGAGTCACACATCTGCTTATTGTTAATAGTTTAACATGCTGTAGTATTATTTAATGGGTTTGTCCTTTTGTCTTGTATTTGACTCCACAAAAGCAGGGATTCTGTGCCCAGTATTATACAGCCCACAACAGACATTTTCTTTTAAATCAACTTTTTGTAATCTGTAAATTATTGGTTAATGTAATGTTTGGCAAAATATTTACAGCTTAGCAGATTTTTATGAACTGATGTGTTATCACAATGTGCATTGAGGCCAAGGACATGCTGACGGTGTGTTTTGGGGTTAGGGTTTTCTCCTGGTGTGTTGGGTTATCAGGTTACACAGTGCATGAAAAATGTTTCCATCATCTTGCCCGTTTAGCTGGTTTTGTGGCATAAATCATAAAATGGAGGACGGACACTAAAATGTTTTTATGGATCAGACTGTGTACCTCTACCATCAGATGTGAAGTCTGTCATTTAAAATGTCATGAGAGTTTGGGATGTTGTGGAATAGATGTTAAGGTTGTTGGTGTTTCCGTGTTGGCAGAGTGGAGAGAAAGAGCCACTGGATCTTGGGCTTCCTATATCTAATCTGGATGGACTGAGGGTTGTTCTGGAAGCAGCCGACCACGTTCCTGGAAAAGGCAAAATGCACACACATACACAATCACCCCTGATCGGATCTGTAAAGCATCTAATCTGTAAAGCAGTAGCACATTTTTTTCTAGACTGAGGTTTTAGAACTTATAGACACTTAAAGACACAGGCAGCTTTTATTTTGTGGCCCCAAACATGCATTTTTATGTTATGCATGTGTAGTTTTACGATTACGTCACCCTAAAATTAGGAAGTGCACTTTTAATTGCACGTCTTTTGTAATAGTATTGTAACTGACAATATGAAAGTTGTTTTTCCATGGCACACAAATGACATTTATAAATATTGAATTGCATGTCCTTGTAGTTTCAAATGTGGCCCTTTCAGTATCTCGTTTATAGCTGATAGTTATTTTAACTATTACATAAGAATTGAATGTTTGAAACAGAATCATTAAAACGTTGTAATCTCTCTCCTCTCAGCAGACAAACAAAAGCCGGTCCCGGCTAAAAGTCACGGTCCACCTCTGTCTACACGAAGCCAGTCGGCCGCAGTAAGAGTCGATCATAAACCTCCATCCCCCTTTCTATCTCTCTTTGTGTTGTAAGCCTGTGAATGGGGGTCCTGTGCATGGCTAGCTCCCCTATTCTTTCCTCTGGTCTGCAGGCTGTGTGTGTCTATGCATTTTCTGGGCCTGTGGATGATCTAACCTGTTTTCTTGATTCACAAAAAATGCCTGTTACCACTTTGTTTCCTTCAACACTGTTGTGAGGGTGTAGCAGCCTCCATCTGCCAAGAGCTGCTGGTACAAGAGTTTCTCCCTATTTGAGGCTCTTTCCACTCAATGGTTACTGCTAGCTGTGTGATACGTTAGCCAGAATTGGGGGAAAGATGAGACAAGGTGAAAGGTGGATGTTCATTGATGACTGTGGTGTTGTGGTGGCATGCTGTGCTGGTGGTGGTGTTTCTACAGTGCCGTATGGGGTCTAACTTTAGTGTGTTTGTACGAGGAGTAAGTCGAGTAGCTTTATTGATAGCGACTAGAGGCTCATCCATCGACCAATGAGGCCCGTTTAGTTAAAGCCCTGCACCCAGGAAGAAAGCCTTGTAGAAGAGGCTTCTGTCATCCACGCACCCTTAATGTGCCCCATTTTCGTTGTCGCTACCCAGGGGGAGGACAAGCCGTCAGGAAAGGCTTCGACTGTGAAAACCAGGGCCCAGGTGGAAAAACGAAAACAGAAAAAGCTTAATATAGATGAAGCTGAAGGTAAAAATCTATTCCCCTATTCACTTTTTTACTAATCTCTCGTTCTTTACCCTAGTGGAGCGCTGAAGTTGTTCTTGGCCACATCTTATGCTAACCTCTATAGCAACACTGGCTGATTTAGCTAATGCTAACACACTTTAAACCGGCAGTCCCGTTGCCGAAGTCTCGCAAGAATGCTTTCCATGTCGTGCTTCCTGTAGTGTGTCAGATGTGTGTTTGCTTAACAAACAATCAGTTTGACATTGTGTGTATCGTCCAACCAGAATTCTTCGAGCTCATATCCAAAGCACAGAGCAACAGAGCTGACGACCAGCGGGGTTTGCTGAACAAATCCGACCTTGTCCTTCCGGACTTCCTGCGGCTTGACACAGAAGCAGACAATGACGACCTCAGCTCCACACCCATCGCCCACAAGACCCGGCCCAGATCCAAGGAGAATGGCTCTGCTCTTAGTGCCAGCCACCAATCACAGAGCTTGGATTCAGCAGTGGGGGC
>JAZGTI010002320.1:0-27519 GCA_036877585.1 Botia kubotai
TCTCTTGGCAGGGATTTGGTTTGTAGGTGTGGAGGGTTTGGCAGTTTAAGGCGCTTCTTGTTCCATATTTGATGCTTGTGTATAGATGCTAACAATAAGAAAGGAAACATCTGCACAACTAAGATTCTCCACCGGTCTTCCGGCATCTTCAGCCGCAGGTCTATTGTTACGTTTGAGATGGTCGCCGATGACCTTCAAAGACCCCTCCATAATTTCCACGAAATGCACACAGAGTATAAACACGTGTATGCTGATCAATTGTTGAAAATCTTTTGAGGAACTGGTTTACACCTGCTATGAACTTCTGCTTTGTGATCTTGTGTTGTTGGTTTACACTGTAAACGTGATATTGAAACATGAAGCAGTTTAAAATGTGACTCGAGTGAGAAAATGTCGTACCCTGTTTCGTATTTTTCAACCGTTTCATATTTAAATATAGAAACTTAATTTTAAATCTTCCGATCTCTCCTTTTAGACCTGAACAAGTTTGTTTTGGTATTATTGCAGATTGTAGACAACTTCATATATATAAAAGTGTATTTTTAAAACAGGTAGCAATGATGTAACATGGTATTTCCTTAGAAAACATCCTCTTTAGATTCCTGTTGACATAAAGTGCCATGTAGAGGTTAGGGCAGGTGGAAACATACAAATCTGAATCTGGTTATTCGTTACATTTTTTCAGCAGTTATCATTTTATTTATTCAATATTGTTGTTTTGAACAGTAATTTAATGCAGGCGTCTGTGTTAGCACCTTTATACTTTCAGTAATACCTGACCTCTGCTGTTCAAAATCTGAAAATCTGAAAAAGTCACACATTTCTGGCGAATACCTTTAGTAATAATAAATATTTATTTATATGAATTAGAAGCGCTATAAATTATTCATGCTTTAATTTATACAAATCTGTTGTACAAATCTATACGAAAGGCGTACAGAAAACCCTTAAATCACACCAGCACGGGGAGTCAGCCAGACTTACGTTTATATTATCAGTAATTGACAATACAATATTGGTGCGTATTGTCTTTACACCATTAATAGGTCAGAAAATAATTAATACATGGAGATTTTCTCTCTGTGTTTCAGGGGGTGGAGAGATACATAACGCTCAAACAATCTGTTCACTCACCGCTCCTATAAATGTCTGCAGTTGCAAGTGTTATATGTTGATCTGCTAATGTTTCAGGGGTCTTCTACATGCCAAATCCTGTTCAAAACAACATCTAATTCTTTCAACACAGACTGTATTAATGAATCGTTCGTTGGGAGTGATTTATCATCCTGACATGTGCTGTACGTGACAAATACTTCCTGATAGCCATGAATGATAATTCTCTTAGAATGGTTAGGTATCAGATGCATTGATATTTTAATATAAAAGAGTAAATGTACTGTAAAAAACACTGTGATTCTTCCCCAGTCCAAAAACGGCATCTGTTCATGCTAACTATTTTAAAAGAAAACAAAATGCTTGTTGTGCAACTTTCTGACGGATGAATACGTCAACACACGACCGCTGATATTTAAACGTCAATGAACTGGGTAATCAAAACCTTGGCCAGCCCAGTCATGTAGAGTAACGAAAAAGCAAAAGGCATTATTATTTCAACACCAGTGACGTAGGGTCTGCCAAACCTGTTCCCGGCAGTGTGCATCACCTGCCACTCTGCACATGCTTCAAAAGGAGCAAAATATTAGGACAGATCTGATATCAGGTCAAATTTAACAGTTTGATCTGCACATTCAGGGAAAATTGCTCGATGAACTTGATGCATGCTTCGCAGACAGGTTGTTATTGAAGTATGGAGCAGTAATAACCTACAGTATATTGGACACAACAGAAATCTTTCCCATAGAACTCTTAAAGGCACAGTACTTAAGAGACAGGACAGGAAAAAAATAAGTTGTGAAAGATGCCTGTAATGATATATGAAGAGAAACCACTATGTTCTGCTTACCTTCATGAGTTCCTTCTGGAAAGACTTCCTCTCCTTGCCCTCAGCTGCATTGCAGTCTTCCTTGAGCTTCTCAAGAACAGAAGCAACTTTCTCAGGCTCACTGTCTGGCTCCGTCCGGCAAAAATGCGCCAGAGGTAAATTGACGTAGCCCAGGGCATCGGCGAACGCTCTCCAACTCGCTACATTCTCCATCAGTATCGTCCGCACCGAGGCATACATGTAAGTCAGGCACATGCAGGGCTTCAGGATCTGCTCTAAAAGGACTGTAGTCATGAGATCAGGCCCTTTGTATTGTAAAGGCTTGACTTTTCCAGTCATAAGAATGTTTTTGACATGCACCAATCCTATTCTTCCATGATAGTACCCAATGTACCAGTCCTTGGTCCACAAATGTCCTTTAAGTTTTATTTTTTCCTCACTCAAAAGTGCTATCACATCTCCTTTAAGATACTCCAGCAAATACTGGCTTTTGGATTGTCTTATAACAGTTTTCAGCAACTTGGCAAATTTCAGGTTTTTGACAAGCCGGTCTTGAAACACTGGGTACTTTGTGGTCGCCGCAAGAGGAGACAATACAATTTTGTTCACTTCCTTTTTCTTCAGGAAACGCCTTTGCACGGAGCTGGTGCTTGTTTTTGGTGGGGGAGGTGGGGTTTGAACACAGAACTGGGCGAGGATACAGTCCTTATCATCCTTGACCTGAATTCGCAAAGTAAAGTCTGAGATTTCGGCAGAATCGCGGGCAGTGATCATGTAAATAAGTCGAGCCACTTTGCCCAGTTTTATCTGGAAACCCCTCACACTTCTTGCCTGTTCAATGGTTCTCACTTCAAAATTGGACATGTTGGAGTACACACCAACCTGAAGGTCTTGAGGTTTTGTAAGGACAAACTGGTGGTTTCCCCAGAGCTGAAGGATGACAGGTGGTGTGGACTGTAAGTGCTTTTTCGAGTCACTCACTAGCAATGTCTTTGGGGCGCAGTCGTGGCCAAAAATGGCAATCACTGTCTTGAAGGATGGGTGGATGTGTTTTGGCCCATACACCCCAAGAGTGACCCTTTTTACAACATGTTCCCAAACTGTGTTGTACGGCGCCACCACTTTGGCTTGGGCGACCACAGATACATACATACACGGCTCTAAATTGTGCAGAGTGACTTGGACTGTATCTCCATACATGTATGCTTGAGGAATTTGGACGTAGGGCCCTTCCTTGCAGTCACTTCTCACACACACCACTTCTGCCGTTTTGCGGCTCTCTATTTTCACCACGACAGAGACCTTCATTTCTAACGTGACGGGAGTCTTGGTTTCCATGTTACTTAGTTTCACTTCCACCACTGGACTTACAGTAGTACAATTATCATTATTGAGCTCCAACGGAGGGTCCAGCAGGGCCTTCAATGATATTATTTGAGTATCGCCTGATGCGACGTGGCCCTCAGGAACGTGTATACTGATACTGGTGTTCGGCAGCTGCACAGCTCCACCAGAACTATCCAGGTTGCACACAATGTTGGTCTCTATGGGCTGGGTTTGGCCCCAGCCTGGGTTCTGACCAACCGAGTCCAGATCGTGGCAGGATCGTGTGAGTTTACGGTGATTTAACCACGCCATTTTGAAATCCTCTCTGCTCTGATAATGCTCGGGTTTAGGTGACTTCATGCCACCGAAGAAACTCGCTTGAGATCTATCGAACTGGGACTGAAGAATCGATAGTTCAGACATGCTGTAGCAACGCTTGCTCCTATGAAATGGGTCGTCTCTACGAACATTTGGACCAGTCCTTGAGCCGGGGCTAAAACCGTTTGTGTCAAATAGCCCACTTACAAATCCGTTAATATTAACAGTGCTGCTGCGGTTTGAGATCGGAGATGAGAAATGGTCAAAACACAGACTTGCCAAATTCTGGTTAACGTTTTGGTCCGCCGTGCCTTGCAGAGCACCATTTAGGAAAGGGTTAGTTGATAGCCGTTTGTTAACACAAGGATTTTCCTTGTGACATTCGGTGGCTTTTGAGAGCCCCTTCCACTCCCCAGACGGGGCCATTTCTTTTACCTCCACGGAAGTATCTCCCAGGCTGTCAATCATGCCACTATCACTGAATGAGGAATCGCGACAGTTGATTGGTTGGACATAGGCGGCTGGGATGTAGCCCATTTCTTTACTGTTGTGTGCATACCACCACTCTCCACCAGATGTATCGATAACGTAAAGACAGTCTCCTTTTGAGAACTTCAGAGTGGTAAAGCTGGACGGACAATAATCCTTGATGGCAACGACTTCCCTGACACAGCCAAATGAGGCAGTGGCATCCAAACGTAAGGCACTAGGTGTGGGCACTGAAACACATGGTCAACATAAACAAACGTGTTACCAGGAAGGTAATTCTGTGAAATAAAAATGAGAAGGAAGCTTTCAATACCTGTGAGAGTGGCCTCTGACACTCCTTCACTTATATCGATAAGCGTGCCCTCGGATTTGCACCGAGGGAGCGCAGTGCTGTGATTGGCTGATCGAATGCGATGGGCAGCCATGGTGTGTATTCCTACAGCATTTCAACCCTTCAGCTTTTCCTTGTCATGTTTATCTCGTTCAGTGAGCGAGATGATTGACCTTCCATAGTATCTGTTGAAAAGGAAAAAAGGCAGATATGAGGCAGATATGAAATTTCATTTGCTAAAGAAATGAAAGAAAATTCAGAATCTGAATTTTCAAATTTTAATTTTTGGAAAAATTATTCATAAAAACATAGTTCTTTAACATAGCACAGTAATTAGAACAGTTCTATAATGGTAATAAAGTAATAATAATACAGTAATAAAGAACAGTTCTTCCCAAATTTTAAATTATTTCACCATGTCATTGCAAAGTCGTATGACATTCTTAGTTTTTCACAAAATCAAATTTTCCACAAAAGACATTTCTTTATATTCATCTATATCAGACATACATAGGGCAAAGTTTTATGACCATATTCAATTTATTGCCTTAAACGTAGAGTCCATACTTTGCCACTACATGTCTTGAAGTAAATCTAATAAGGTTTGAAATATGTGTTCTTGTCTAGACACGTCTATTATTCCTGACATCCCCTTGCACACAAAAGGAGAAAAAAAGAAATCTGGTTTCTATATACGTTAGCACAGACGCTACCTTAGGTAGCCTAAAGACAAAGGCATTCGATTTCCTTCCTCTTACTGTACAGGAGAAATTCGGAAGAAAATTCCGCATATTTTATGCACAACAACAGATGTTGTTGCGATTGCGGCGATCAAATCTAGCACAGAACGATTGAATAATTCATAAACATAATGGAAGTTGTATCTGAGATACTCAGTTGTACCATATACAAGCTTACGGATCAAACAGTGCTTGCTTTCAGAAATCAAAAGTAGCGTAGTGTTTGGGTGGAACTCTGCATCCTCTTAAGTCTGATCATGAACCATAAAAGCTCTCCGGCAACACACATCAGTGGTTTCCATGGCTACCACCTTGGGAAAGAAGGCACACACAGTGAAGTGCCTTCAAAAAGAATGCCCAGCTGTACTGGGAATGTGTCACGCAAACAGACAGTCTTACATATTATGAAACCTCGCGGTTCATCAGGTTAGGAGAATATCATATTTACTCCATGAAAATCAATGGCTTTATTTTGAGGCTTAAAACTTCATACATCTCCATGGAGCTTAAGTAATAAAATAAGCCACACGGGCCTGAGTTATCTAGCTGGTCATGGTTACAGTTTATAAGACAGTTCACACAGAGATACATCACCTCATGGCCAAGCACCACACAGCCCAGTAATTCACAGAGGAGAAAGAATTTCACTGTTTCTTTGTCTAGCTATCATTAGAGCCCCTTTTAAAGCCCCCAGCGTTTTCTCTCACCATCCAATTAGGTAAACGATCAGTGTTATAGTGAGTAATTATGAGATAACACCACAAATTTATTTGTAAACAGCACATTAGGAAATTAGAAACTTCAGAATAGATTCCAGAATTACAATTGACCAAAATTACTTAACTGATAGTATTTGATTTCAATAGACTTTCTTTGTGAATGTGTGTGTTTGCATGTTTAAAGTTGAAGGATCAGCGTTGTAGATAATTTTGTTTTGAAAACACAGTGAAAATACCTCTGGATGTTCCACAATTCCCAAAATTCACATTTCACAATCTTATTAAATGTGCAAACCATCGACTTCAGACACTCTCTGTGAAAGAATTTTGCAAATTGTGAAATAAACTTTAAGTGACATGGAACTTATTTCAATGGCATTTTTCTCCAAAATGCAAACGCTTAAGTCTAGATCAAAAGAATTCAAAAGTTTTGTGAAGCTTATATAAACTTTTAAAAACGGACTTTTAAAGATTAAAGCAGTCTCTGCCTCAAAATATCGCTATACGTTTTCAAAATATGAGGAGGTATGAAAAATGTTCAGACCGTTTTAATAAAGCATCAAGGCTGTAGAACGAGCATATATTATTTAAGACAAGCTTCATACGGGCATGACATGAGAGAATGTTTGAGCGGATAGACGGACCAATAACATTTACACCGGCGTATATTAATAACATGTAGTCTTAAACAAGGACATTTGTGAATCATGTACCAGATGTCTAAAGCGATTGTCGAGGTTCTTTAAGATCTAACGCAAAATCCTCATCGAGGGTTGAATGCTTTCACAGAGTAAGTATATTGGGTGGGTGCACCTCCGACATGCTGAAACATATTGTGCCAACACAAGCAGACAGGAACATTCTGAGGACCAGCACAATTACGGGACCCCCTTTTACAAGTGTCAGACTGGGTGGGACAAAAACCAACAGGATTTAAACTGTCGGAAACAAGTTACAAGTTCGGTAAAGTGGCAGCTACATGGTAGGGGGAGACGCGAACATACAACAACAATCGATGACAAAACATGAGGAAATAAAAGACAGAAGGTGTAAATTAAACTCACCTTATCCAGGTGGTGCGGTCACTTGATGGATAAGAACCGCACCGTTATATGCAGCTGCTTGTGAGTGAGGGGTGAGTGCGCGTCTCCTTCAGCAGGAGGAGAAACAGCGTGATGTCATCTGACAGGAGGAGTCCCGGAAATCAAGAGGGACAAACCCTATTACTTTATGCAGCTTTTAACATCGAATTTGACTTAATACGTTTTTGATTCTAATACATTCATTTTTTTCATAGTATACAAATTCTAGTTCCATTACTTTGTATGGTAAAATTCTATGAATGTTTAGCTTAAGTTCTATGCCATTGTCTTTAAGCTCCAGTGAACACAAAATAAAAAAGTTCAAAAGTTAAACCCCTTTTGAGCGTTATTTGTCTAATTCTGGCGGCCTCTGGTGGCCATAATTATACATGTAACCATAAATCTAACAAAACATATTAACAATAAACAATTATACCTCCAAGAGATGATCTGTGAATGCAGTCAAATAGCATATTATAATATTTTATGAGTGTTTTAACATGATCATATACACAAGTGCAATATATCTACCTGGCAACCACATTGACTAAGAAGTGTGACCCTCGAATAGTTTCGTAATACAACACCCCATTTACAACAGCCGGTCCCTTTAGTATTAATACATTTGTAACCATAATTTAAAGAAGCATTTTAAAGATGGGGGGACACACTGGAAATTGGCGCGAAGTTATTTAATAAACAATCGAAGAATCCAATCCGTAATGTGTCCGTCAAATCTTTACATTTACATTTAGTCATTTAGCTGACGCTTTTATCCAAAGCGACTTACAAATGAGGACAAGGAAGCAACTTCATTTACAATTAACAGCAGCTTTGAATGTTTTTGTTATAACTGGGTGTTTAACACAGTTTCTACACTGATGGGAAACGGATGGGAGGAACTCAAATGAAAACAGCGACGCGATCTGAAAGCACTGGATGATACACAGCTCATATCTACGTTTCTGTGAGTTACAGCGTTGGCATAATATACAGTATCAGACTGCTAGTTAGACATCTAGTTGTAAAAAACTGTGTTTATGAGTCCTGAAAATGTTAACTGTTACCCAGAACTATTGCGAACTTACCCCCTATATGTATATAAGAACTTTTGTTATTTATATCTTTCCTCTGTATTATAGATAAACATAAAAGATAGCGATATCAGGAGAGACTGATACGGAATTTTAAATATTAGCAATGATAAAGTTGTGTTAGATTTATCTGCAGAATTTGGAGTTGCACAGATAGGGCACGACCGCTAGATGGCGTCCAGAAGTAGCTTATCTGAAACTTGTTGTTGAAATGATAGTCAACAATGTCAGTGATGGTTAAGGACCTTTGTGCACAAACTGTTAAATCACTCAAACAAACCGTGTTCAAAAGCCCATTTTTCCATTTCTGACCTAGTGTGTTAAATAAAATTGTAAGTTTTTAATTTATGTACCGTGAACCAGTAACATGAACTTAATATGTAATATCATACATTTCTGTTTAGAGCCATTTCTTAGTTTATTTAATTTTCTTTAAAGGAAAATTAATTTTAAAAATCTGTCCTGTTTTCTTGCCTTTTTATGTTTTAAATGCTTTGTGAGGCATTAAAGCAATAGTTTTCTGATAAATTAACCATTAAACATAATTTACTTACCCTTACCCTTACTTACCCCCTACCCATGTCATTTCAAACCTATTTGACTTTTTGTTACTTTAAAATATCTTCTTCTGTTTTCCTCAAAAGCAAATAAAGTCATACAGGTTTAGAATGACTTGAGGTGAGAGTAGGTAAATGATGGAATAATTTTTATTTTTGGGTGAACTATCTGTTTTAATGGTAAAACTGTGTTGTTAACAAGCAACTTAATTATGCAAAACCATTACTCTATTTTAATGCAAAATGGTGTACGTTTAGTTTTGGACCTGAAAGTGTCCTCGGCACTTGTATCTCTTTTGAAAAAGGATCAGTTAATGAACTCATATATAATTAAACAGCATTGATTTTCTGCAGCTGTTCTGATTATTTGAAACCTACCTGGTGAAGCCTTTATTTCACATACTTATCTTGTCAAGCACTCACGTTGCTCTGCAAGGAAAGCTGGGGGAAAATAGATCGAAGCTCAATGAATATAAATTATGAAATTTCAAATCACGACTATATCTTAGTTTATCATAAGAGTTAGTATGGAAGCAGATATAAAAGCGAACAAGCTTCACAGAAGTGATAGCACTGGCTCAGCATAACAACCCATATTTTTCACTTTTTAAAGTGAAAATATATTGATTTCAGTGAGCGATTTCTAAAGCCATCAAAAGTCTAATGCAGGTTTGGTTGTTATTCCCTCCTGCTGAGCTTCTTAGAAATGTGCTCTGGTACACTGAGCCGTCTGATGAGCGACAGCCATTGTGTGATTATTTTAAGCTGAAAATCTTAAAGCAGAGTTGAACGATAACAAAAACAGTGTAACATTCAAAAGGATATTAAAGATTAAAAGACATGAAACATGCACCAAATAGATTCAGTTCAAGTTATATTTACAGTCATTACTTCAGTTTAATATCAGAGACACAGGTTAACAGCTGTAAGACCTCCACATTCAGTTTTTAAGCTTGTCTTTTTCTTTCTATCTCTCAGTCTTGTACTGTATTTATATTCACAGATTTGGCAGATTCAATTTCTACATCCAAAGTATTACATTTGATCAGTATTAACATTCCTTGGGATTCAAACCCTGTGTCTTGGTGTTGCTAGTGCCATGCTCTACCAGTTGACCTATCGGAACTTGTACTTGTACTTGTACTTGTACTTGTACTTGTACTTGAACTTGAACTTGTACTTGTACTTGTAACATCTTACGTGTGGCGTGTGTCTTGTGCACCAGGGCCAATAAGGAGCATCAGTTTGTTTTCCCAAGTACTGTTCATGGTTGAATAGGCATATGGCATGATGTACATTTGGTATCAGGGTTACTGTATTTAACTGCAAATGTCTCTCCTCTCTTTTGAGAGTTAAACACAGATTTTTCCTCACCAGCTGCTAGAAATGAATTCCACTTGCTGTGATGCTGTTTATCTCTGGGGTTCTGTGGTCCTGAGATGTTTGGAGCAACCATAAACAGCTCCAACTGATTCAGCCTGCCAGAGCAAGTTAATTAGATAAATCAAGAGTCCTTCTCGCTTGAAACAGACATCTGTGGACGCACGAAACAATTCAGTCAAGAGCACCCGGAGATTAAAAAGAGGTCTGTTAGTATTTGCAAGCTTCTGTGAGCAGATGGATGTACCAAAGGTGACTAGAATAGCAGAACGTATATGAAAGGAAGCGTGCGAGATTATCTGTGTGCACTTCCACTTCCTTCCACCTGGTGTCAGCAGAGGTTTGGCCAGTTTGTTGGCCCCATTTAAATTAAACACAGTAATGCACTGAGTTTCATACTTTGAATGCATCACTTAATTTAATATAGATAAATGTATTGGTATGGTGCTAGATTCAGCAACTCTACTCACTATATAAGACCAGCCTAAGGTGGTTTATGCTGTTTCAGCTGGTCTCCCAGCCTTGGCAAGCTGGTGTTTAGCTGGTCTTTAACACTGACCGGTTGCCACCAGTTGCCCAAAATCCTCCTAAAACTACCAGAACAGGCCAGGCCTGCTATCTACCTATAGGCTGGTTTCAGTGGTTTTAATGTGTAATGTATAATTTATGTGGAGACGGAGCCTAAACGATACTTTCAAAGTGTCATTTAAAGTTTCAAGTGAAGTTTCAGACATTGTGTTATATTGCAAGTACATGTGCTCATTATCTTAATAATGCAAAGATTGTATTCGCTCAGTATTGGTGCTACCACTGTATGAAGTAGCTGTTGCAAAGATTAGCACGCTAGCGCATACTGCATTATGCTACAGACATCAGCTGCTGCTAATGAAACCTTTAGTCTTTAATTGCATTGAGGGCTTAAAGTGCTTCATTTATTGTTTTCCCGACAGCTGTCTCTGGTAAAGCCATGTAATTTCTCCCTGTATCACAATCATTTCTCCTCAGAACTCCACTGTAACTCAAGCCCAGCGTATTTTTAGACGCTGACCTCTGCTGCGTGAGTCTGTAGAAAACAGAATGATTCCTGTCCCTCGGGGGTTCTGGGTAAATGCTTCCTCTGAGCTGGAGATCTCAGCTTGATATTTAGCTCTCGTCGTCGGCCCTCAGTAGTTAAATAACAAAGCTTAAAATCAGACATGTTTCACAACATAACTTTGGTAGCTGGAGGACTGAGGGGACTGGAATCTACATGCATCTTACACATTCGCAAGATTAGCATATCCGATAATATTAATATACCCCTATTGTTCCATAAGTGAGTTTTATGAGTGAACAGTTGAATGTATAGTTATGATCTCTGTTTTAGCTCAGCAATAATCCTCCCACACAGCTACTGCGATACACCCCAGACATCTTTCCATCAGATTAGATGGAAATTAAAATCTCTCTTCACACACTCTTTGTGCAGTCTTTGATGTATTCGGACAGGCTCTGAGATCCAGTGTGCTGGGTTTGAAATGAGTCATTGCGGCATTGGCACGAGAGTGTGGCCTGTCAAATTTTGCGGTATTTACCGCGACAAACTTTGAAAAGGATTTACAGTAAGAGACCGTGTCCTTCAATACACTCAGATTCTTTGAGTAACACAGAGGTGTGAAACTCTGTTAAACTATAGAGCCGGTATTGTTATTTTGAACAGACTCCTATAATACTATAATAGTCAATGTTTTTCTTGTTATTTTTCATGTGCACTACAGGATTGGTAAGTGAAACTTTCCTGACAGCTCATGAAACTGGATAATTATTGACCTTAAGCATTTTAGGTTGGTTGAGCTGGTCATATTTGGCTGGGTTTAAGTATCAAACATCCAGGTTAAGGTATATAGACTGTCTATAGACTAGACTAACACACACACAGTTTTCAGATGTACAGATGCAAGTATAGTAAGATAGATAATAATGTCATAGCTTGTGTAAATACATTCCTAGATATTTATATTTACCCCTTGCACAGATGTACATGGCACAGATGTACAAATATGTATATTCACAGTATATTTTACATGTATATTTATTCTGTAGTAATCAATGGGCTCTTTGTATTTTATTTTATTTTATTATTATGTGTGTATTTATTATGCTTTTGGAAAATTGCTTGTTTGTGCAAGCATACATGGCAATAAAGATTTTTGTGATTGTCATTCTATCCGCCAACTATTACATATTGTCGTATGATTTTGTTGTGTGTACAGTGTACAAACCCAGAGCCTCCCCCACCTCTTTCAGTGGCACGTTCCCTAACAATTAGTTAAAACATTCGACTCTCCAAGGAGGGCAGAATTCACTGGAACCTCTGCTTGATTAATTGTTATGAGAGGTAGCAGATGTATGAAAACCCCGTTTTCATTCTACTGGGCAAATGGGTTTGATTTTTAGATCAGACAGCTGCTAGGACAAAATCAAAGCCATTGAAGTGTCAGTGCTCCCCGACTCAGACTGACAACCGATCTGAGACAAACCAAATCCACACTATACAGGTTGGTACCGTATAGTGGTTGATAAAAGAGAGAAAATGAAAGCTAACGGTAGTTACTGTAGTGAATATCTGACAAGCAACCGTAGAATTTAGACACTCTGCCTTGTTGCCCTCTTGTAGTCAGATCAATGAATGACTGAGATGGTTTTGTGTTGAAATCGGCTGAATAAAACGGGGAGATGAATAGTCATTTTTGACAGTTATTTGCAGTGACATCAGCAAAACAACAATTCTTACCTGAGGTGGCTAATAGATTTACTCAACATACAAAATCCCTTTGTAGAAACATCATTTGATCTTACAAAATCGATCGTCTCAATATGCTAATTGGACATTATTCACGCTGCATATCTTACCGCTGAAGACCGTGTTTAATTTGAATTTGCTGTTAGGACAGGAAGTAAATCATTATTCTGTGGACACAAATCATTATTTGAGGTGTATCGTTTCTTCCGTGTGGAGGAAAACTACATGACTAAGCAGAAAGAGATAATAAAAGGTGCCTGTAGGAGTTAGATCTGCTTCAAATGCAGCCAGGAGGCAGAGCTGACGTCTGAGCTATTGTCAGATGTGTGGAGAGGACCGTCGTTCAGTCCGTTCCCTGGAGAACCATGATGGATTCAGATAGCATTTCCGTTCCAGTCATTTTATCTCTGTTGCTCTGGCCCAAGGGGTCAGTCAGTCTGCTTTAGTTCTACATCAGTAGTACTCGCAGAAAACATCTTACTGCATCTATTACCCAAACGTTTCCCAAAGGAACAGATATAATAGAAAAACTGAGTACAACAGAGGGGAACGCGTAATGATATATAGAGAACATGTTGTGAAGTTGCAGAAAGAGTCAGCTTTAGCTGTTTGAATAGCTTCCTATAAACTTTCTATGCCAATAAATACTTTATCATCATTGCTATAATGACAGATTTGGAACTTGCTGAAATTTGCCTCCAAATATGCATTGTTTTCCTTTCAAAATGTCGTGTGTTTAGTTTGAATGCTCTTTAAAGGAAAGAAAGCTAAACAATGTAAAGCAAAGATTCTGTCTAGCCCGCAGCTGTCCTCTGGTGCTTCTCTTTAACTATTAACCTTGTTTTTTACTTGCAGGGGATATTTCATGCTTGTTGATCTTTAACGATAAATCATTTCTGTCATAAAATACCTGCAAATGACTTGACATCTGTTTAAAATTCCACTGGGGTTTGATTTATGAATGAAGGCCTTTCTCCATCATTTACTGATAAATGAATGTCTGAATTTGGTATTGTGTGTGTTAATGTATTAACTGTGGACGGCCAGACTTGTTCTCTTGTGTACTGTCATGGAAATTCCACAGGCCCAGACAAAGATTCTATTCTATTCTATTCCATACTCTATTCTTCTATATTCTATTCTTTTCTATTCTACTCTACCATATTCTATTGTACTCTACCATATTCTATTCTTGTCCTGTCTAGTCTAGCCTAATCTAATCTAGTCTAGTCTAGTCTAGTCTAGTCTAGTCTAATCTAATCTAGTCTAGTCTAGTCTAGTCTAGTCTAGTCTAGTCTAGTCAGTGGATAAAGTATATGATTGAACATGAATTTATAAGGAAAGCAATGGTTTTGAGATGGTTACTAGACACTTCACACTTTTCTTCCAGCACCTGTCACAGATGTCTAGTCACACTTGGATCTGATTATTGCTGAGTGTTTGCACAACATATGCCTTAAATTCCTGGGCATGAAACAGCTTTAGAATTTGCTATTAGTGGTTAATTGATGCATTAACATGCTGGAAAGCAAAGAGACATATGTTGCTTCTGCTACTACACAGTTCCTTTGTATTCCCTATATAGTTATCAAGCACTCAAATGTTACATACACTAGTCAAAAACCATATCAATAAATCGGCCATCTTGATTCGGAACTGGAGAATCATCAACATCTCCATTGGTAACATACTGTGAGGTGGTCACAGATGGTCTTGATTCCCTCTGAAGCGCATCACGCTGACCTAAGGAATTTTCATACAGGTGTCAAGTATGCTGTAGTAGCTGCTGTAGTTAGTAAGTGTACAGCTTTGTGTTGATGTACCGAGAAGACTAGACTGTCTGTCTTCCATCCTCTGATGTGACGTGTGATGTGATCTGACAGACAGACAGACAGACAGACAACATCAAATTGTGAACTTAATAGCACTGCATCCCAAATAACACAAGATCACACCAGACAACATCAGAGGATGGAGGACAGATATATAGGATAGATATGTATGATATATATCAGATATGCAGCAGAACTTTACTACACAATTTACCTGATGAAATACAGGACGGCAGAGCTGCTTATTTATTAATCAGAGATGTTTTGCTCTCGGTTAGTGAATGGCATAACGCATGCAAGGTCAGAGAAAATATGAATCAGCAGAATAAGTCTATCCAAGAACAAAACACCACCTGGCAGTGTTGTCGTCCAAGGAAGTGCTGAGATGGAGGATACAGCCAATAACAGAGGAAGAGTGAGCTGCATACATAACCACGGCGTTTACAGACAAGTTATCTTTAATTTACTCGGCCTGCTGAGAATGTTTACTTCACTGTAGCGTTAGCGGGTTAGCCGTGATACCGCGATGCTGGGGCAGATGACCTTACAGACTGGAGACCTCTAAAATTCTATATTAGTCAAAGCATATTTAGACGGTATATGTTTTGGGAAGATAAAGCTGAGAGTCATCTTGCATATGAGATATTCTTGGGCTTGGATTCCAGAATCTTCATGCAACTTAAACGGTTTTGGCGGTTCTTTAAAGGCTGTACGTTATGATACGTGTTTGTTTTCACTTGAGGTTCTGTAACTGAACCATTAGAACTCTGTCGTAAACATGTCGGGCAGGTTCTGCTGTATGCAGCACGATGGCACAAATGCATTTCCTGTTAACGGTCCACTGGGTTAACATCGAGATGAGATGAGAAATCAGCAGAACACAACACACACTGTCGTCATTGGTAATCCACACTGAGGCATTTTAGAGGTGTAATGAGTCCAGTCTACAGTCAGACAAGCAAACAAAGAAATACATCAAAATGCAGAAATGTATTGCAAAGTAATTGTTGTGACATCACAAATAGATGCAATAATTTCATGAATTTGCTCACAATAATTACGTTAAACACCTTCAGAGTCATTTTAACTGCTCAGAAGTTATTTCATCACTTAATAGAGATCTCGCTTACATTGAAGTATTAACATGTCTCCAGCCTAACATTTATTAATAGAAATAAAATATGCAAAGCGAGACGATTTTAAGCTGTACGTTTAATGTGGATAGCATAGTCCGGAGAATTTGGTCTTGGAAGAAGTTGAAAACTGAGGTGAAAATGGAGACTCTGTGTGGCGCACTGTGTGATGTCGTTGTTCTCAAAAGAGATGTTATGTGTAGTTGTGGACTTTGTAGCTCTAAAATTGATGTCGCTTCAGTTTTGAAATGCTGGTCGCGTACAAGCTCCTTGCTTTGACGATGAATTTTCCACTTTAAGTGACGGGGAGTTCTCAATCACCCGAGACAGCTGCTCATGACCATTAGATGACCACAGATCTACAGCAGAAGTTTTTTGTCAGTCACTCTTGAGGAAAAATAAAGGAAATAAAAAAGATATTCCGCTCCAGTTGGAGGCCCATTAAAGTCATTTGCAGTGGAATCTAAAATAAAGCTATTATGGCCTTGATTTGTGTAATTTAGACACAGATAATCATCTGGTCCGTTCCCACGGTCCACTGAGCAAATCCAATCACCCTGACACTATTCATCTGGCATCCCTTTGTGCTCTTTGTTCATTCCAGGGTGACGGTGTGTGAGAGAGTTTAAATTAAATATATATAAATGTCTTTGGGTCAGTTCATAAAAGAACCCACATTATACCCGGTTTAGACTTTACTGGATTATATAAGAAAAAGAGATGTTGTCTGTAGATGAATTAAAACATGTGTAATATGTAATCTTTAATTACATAGAAATATATACTTTGAGAATATGGTATTATGTTAATATTGAAAATCATAGCGTACTGTTGTTTGAGGATGCTGAACTGTTGTTAGTAGTTGAATTGGTTACTTTGACTGGAAAATCAGCTGAACTATTGAAGCTATATTTTTAATTATTAATGAACAATACAGACTTGAACAGTACAGACAAAATTGTGAACTATTGTATTTCAAAGATGTGACGCTGATAAAGATTTGGTTAAAAGCAGCTTGAACTTTAGAGGGGATTGTTTTGCATCTAAATCATAGAGATGTTGGTTTTTAATTTGTGTTATAAATGTAATAAATTTGTATTTGATTATAATTAATAACAAATGTAATAAAAGCAACACTGGTGTGATTGATATTAACAATCTGATAGACACTTTAACACGTTCATGTGAAGTTAGCAATTATTTAGTCATCTGGATGTGATTCATTCAGTGGTGGATAGATGGATGAATTGATCGGCAGGTTTGTTGACTGATGGCAGAGCACAGATATCACTGGAGCTTCAGCAATGCAATTCCAAATGAGGCAGCAAAACAAACCACAAACTAAATTAAAAAAACGTTTAGTAAAACACTGAGCTTTTAAAAACAAAAGGATTACTGGCACAGAGAAGTATCACTTTCATGAACAACTGATTCAATTGGCACTTAAAAACCTCAAAGCGCACTTGTTTACCCAGCTTTTTCCAACGCAGTTTAATTATCTCCTTACTGTGCTTTCTTTGAAAAGCACAACAAAAAATATTTTTACTATTAGTAATAATAAATATCCTTTTTAATTTGATTTAAAAACTGAAAACATTTTGAAAAAGTATTTTTTTCCATTTATTTTCTGTATTTATTTGATTTTAAAGGTGATCTCTTGTAGTTTTACACAGATTTAGTATAGATAACATTTTTTGACTTCATAAAACACACAATTCCGGTTCTGGATGCTGTTTGGTCAATGGCTTCACTGAGCTACTATCAGTATCATTGCTCAGCATCCATAGCTGATGTTTGTTGCTTAGCAACATTCTGTTACTGTTTACGTGTCAGGGGTTATATCTTCTAAAGAGGGAATGGCTTTTAATTGACATTTAAAACAATTTAATAAACATGTGCCCTTAATATTACATGGTAACGTGTTATAAAAGCAATAAGACACCCGAGGCTGTGCAGTATTGTCTCTTCACATGTTGAGCTTGTCAGTGTATTCACAATAAGGCACATATGTGTTATTTCTTTAAAAACACTCGGGTATAAACACTGTAAACTGTCGTTTTGGTGCTATGTAAATAAATATACACTGGAGACTTTGAACTAAAGTGAGACAGTGAATTTGTTACATTGTTATTATTATGTTTGTAGTTATCTCTTGTATCTATCTCTTGTACTTTAGAAGCATCTAGAATACTTTTTCATGTAATGATATAGTAACTTAGATGTTCCTGGTCTCTTTAAACATTCAGATAGTACAAATGAATAGATCAATACATAGTGAATACTCTTAAAATTGAGGTTTTTTTAGGAACCATACAGCTTAAAACGGTTCTTCTATGGCATCGTGAAGCACCATTTTATAAGAGTGTATCAGATATCAGGTCATCTTCACTCATCACTGTGTTTCCTTTACTGAACAGAGCTGACATAATGAAATGACCTCATAATGTATTTTGACACTTTTTTCCACAACTCCTCACCCAAAATATACTAAAGCCCACGAGGCACAATCTATTTGGCTGAAATGGTGCAATAAACTGCCTGTGTAATTTCACTAGTGGGGTGTCTTCATGCTGTGATGATGAAGTGGCTCTCTGAGCAGTCATACATCATTTCCATCTGATCACCACGTGTGTCATCATCAGATGTGCCATCAGATTGTGTATGTGTTAAGACCAGGGAGAGATGTGCCAAAAAAATGGAGTTATAAAAAACGTATTTGCTACGTCTGTTGAAAACCGTTAAGCAGAGCTCTGGATTTAAAATGACAGCCGAGCAGTCGGGGCATACGACAAGAAATCTACAAAATGTCTTTCTTGCTTTCTTTCTTGTGCTCTCCCTCGCTCTCTCTTTCTCTCGGCCTAAATGAGCTTCTTGCTCTCTCCTCTGCACTTGCCCTGACTTTGTTATAACAGCGATCTGTAATTAAAGAACAAATAATGGATGCTTGTCACTTTCTATTCTTGTGTGAGGAGTATAATTGAACCAGGCAGCCAGAAAACAAACTTATCTTTCCCGGAGCTCAAACGAATGGATATTCATCGCATAAATGGATACAGCAAATCATGCCAAGTGACCTCAGCTATCAGTGTTTTTCAGTATTTTCTTCTAAGATTACAGGTTTTTGTTAAAGCACGTAAACAGGCTAGTTTTAGTTCTGCAAAATCCTTTTCTATTTAGTTTTAGACCCACATCAGGCACCGTTTTGGCTAATTCTGCTTCAAAAATGGTCTTACTTACTTACTTATATTCTAAAACTGATTGAAAGTAGCACAAGTCTGCCAAAACCCCAGATGAACTAAGACCAACATTTATTACAGAAACTACACAGCAACTTCAACAGGCCCCAAAGTGAGTCTGTTCCTAAGAAAGACCAGGGCAGTTTCATGGTTCAGGTGCCAGTGGGATAAATGATTCATGAGCAGCTGTCCTTGTTGGCACCAGTATCTTTCACAGCTGTGTCTGAACACCATTTATTGTGGCTTTTTCTCGGTGTCACACACAGCTTGCGTTGCCGCCGAGGCTGAACGTGTTGATACGACAGTCAGAAAGGACAGCGTGCATTCTGCACCTGTTTCAACTTTTCACACCTCAGCCACCTTTAATTAACAATGTGAGACCGCAGACATGCCTCTAATTCTGTAATTCTAGAAATATTGATGCTGTGACTCCACCAATGTGGTGATGCACCGGTGGTCAGCCGTTGATCTTTGTAACACTGCTCGTGAGTTTGTCCTTATATTCGGATTCGTTCCACCAAAACAACAATCGAAACAATGGAATGTTTAAATAAAAGCGATGACATCTGTTTAAAGCCAAAAAACTGTGGAAGGATTCTTGGTTTTATGTAGGTTTATAAATGAAAGCATGTTTGTTTTAAACTTAAAAGCGTTCTGTGATTGGCTGGTGTCAAGCAAGCTCTCGATTCCTCCGTGACATTTCCACACTTTAAGCATGACTTTTGCTCCTTTACATTGTAATAATGTTTTGTTTTGGTGACGAGGTGGGAAAAGTAACTGGCATTTACCTTGAATATTGCTTCCATTTTCATCCATTAGCTGGAAACTCTCAGTCTGTGAATCTCAAAAGTCACGACCTGAAGAGGTGTGAAGCATATTTAATGAGCTTCAAAACGGCCTCGGTTAGTCCCTCCTCAAGGTCCTGGAATACCATTTACAACTGACCCAACTTATCCGACATGTTTCTGCTGCAATGCAGCATAACCCAGGATCAGAAGGAAAACTGACACGGGCCCCTGAGGTCTGCTTCTGTTGTCTTTTGAGGCTTTTGTGAAACCAAAAGCTGGGTAAAAATCTCCAGCTCTCTTCAGATGTACATAATCACTGGACTGGTGGCATGTATCAATTTTGACTTCAGGAAGCAAGTTATTGTAAAAAGAAAAATTATACTGCAGCATTAATTTTTATTTTAAATTAATGAAGACATTAAAGCACATATTGCCAAGAATATTGACTATTTATGCATTTGATATAGATGAAGTTATTAAGTTAATTGCTATATAACAATGAATGGACAGAAAACCAATATATCCTTAATCATTTTAAGAGAATGATTTTAATTTCAATTAAATGAATTACCAGAGATAACTTCACTTTGGAATACAGTTACAAAAAATACAATATTCTATAATATAATATTGGCAGATACAAGAGATTTTTAATCTAGTTTTTTGTGTATATTACTTGGATTGTAAATTGGAGCGATAAATTAATAGTTTCAAAACAAATGAAAACCCTGATGATGTATTTTTAATTTAGATCCCAAAGTTTGTTCTTGTCCTTCTTGCACACACGCTTACCGTTGCTTGTGCTGGTTTATGTCAAGGAATGTGTACTGAGTTTGTACAGGTGGGCACACTTATAAAAATAATGAAATGAGACTAAATCCTGTTATTTTGTGAGGATGTTTTCTGTTTTTCTTGATTGCTTGCAAAATACACTACAAACAACTCATAGTAAATGTTTATTCTGTTTAAAATGTTTATTGTTTATTCTGTGGCAGTATTGACAAGATCTGTGTGGTTTAAGGTAGAATGTGGGTTTAACGTCCATTACTTTGATTATTGTTGTCAATTCATCACTATAGACTTAGTGCACTTTAAATAAGATTAAATATTGTTTTCCTAATTTTTGAGATACTGCATCAGCTGAAACCTGTTTTGCATGCAGTTACAAGGTAACAGGAAAAAAGAAAAGTATGATATTTAGATGTTTTGCTTTACGGATGCGATTGTAGTCAGTATTAGGAAAGTAATGAAGAAAAACACAGATTAGCGTGATTAAAGATTTTTGAATGACCAACATTTTTATGTGTGCCAAGCAAAACATTTCAATCTGTGCAAAAATCAAACCTGTATGAGACCTCCAAATGCAACACAGACTTATGGGCTGCGGACTGCATTATAAATAATTGATTACGTTTATATGATGTCATTTTGGATAAGCATTACCTAAACCACAGCAGAGACATCACGCTCGTCGCTGCGTTCATATGTGAAGAAACAGCTACACAAATTGATTGATTCATCTCCTAAAGAGGTCCTCTATTACCTCTTAGACAGACCCTAATATGGTAATTAGCCATAACATTAGTGCAGCCTTTTTGATGGCAGCATTTCAAAAGTTACATCTCATTATCCTTTGAATCTGAACAGACATTTGAGGTATTACTGTACACAGCAAATGAGCAGTAATAATACTGGAAACCCTCTCATCTGCTAATGGACCACCTCCCGTACCCAAATGCTGCTGTCACAGGAGTGTTGTGCTATAGTGATGCTCATGCTGTTGGCTAAATTATTCCGCTAGTTTGTATTTATTATTAAAGGCCCCTTTGAAGTGTGACGGTGATCTGACAGACACGCTCAAGAAGTTTTATCGCTAATGCAACCCTGGTTTACGTCTTTCCTAAGTTTGTTGCGACCTCGAGCTACATGAACTTTTGTATGACGGCATTTTTTGTGAAAAAGTTGAGTTTGGCGTCTTGGCAGGTTCTTCTGTTTACTGCAATTCACGGCTGGTTTCAGCTGTGACAGATGTTAGGTGACCAACAACATCTGTGCATCACACTAGCATGAGAAAATAGGAAGGAGGAGGATCACAAATTAAACTGCTATGGGCTCACAAGAGACAGTCCAGACTCCCAGATAACCCTCCCCAAACTGTGTCCCCCGTCACAGATGTGCGTTACAGCTGGGAGAAGGTCTGTGGAGTCCCACCACGTTCAGCGTTTCCATGGGCCGTCCTTAATTGCAGCTGTTCCCAAATATTCAGAGCAGAGAACACAGCGGCTCTCTCAACCCCCAGTCTTTCAATGGACACCAGAGGAAAGAGACGCAGAAGAACCTGCAGAGGTTCTTCACGAGACATCTGCTGGTGCATCTCCACAGGCTTCCCATGGCTTGTCACCACCTGCAATCCAGTTCGACTATTTTTTAAGTTTCGCACTTTTAAAAACCACGTACAGTTTGTACAGTGTTTCATAACCGCGATCGATTAAGTTTATCACATCTTGTTTCTTTTTAAAATAATAACGAGCAAATCAGTGAATTGATTTCATATGCGCTGCCGGAAAATCCAGTTTCTCTTAACAAATGTAATATATAAATAAATAAACAGAAAGAAAAGGTTAAACGCAAGCGTGCAGTGACAGAGACATCTGCTGGTTTTACCCCCTCTTGGCTGACCTTTGCTTACACTGTTTTTTCTCCAGGGTGACTTGAAGCCTTGGGGCAGGAAAAAGGCCATTTATATTCCACACACAAGTACAGAATAGCTTAACGGGCTGTTGTTTTGCCCAGAGGGGGGCATATGCCAAGACAAGACACTCGGAGCCCCAACAATATGTGTTCTGCACATATTGTTAAATTAATGGGCGAAATCCACGGACTGTGTTGTACAGTCAGTCTGAGCAGGGTGACCTCGTGAAGCAAGACAAAGTTAATTACAGGAGCTCCGGGTTCAACCACCTCTACATTGATGCAGGGGCACCTTTTGAGTTGAACATCACTCGTGAAGGTGTATGTGTTCTTTTTAGTGCACCAGTGCTGTTCTAAAATGCCCAAGGTCAAGTGATGCTTGTTAAATGCATTTGAATCAAACTTCTGGGGTCTTGTAAAAAAGTAACTTTTTAGATTGGAGACCGGGGAACTATAAATGCGTGGTCTACCAAAGGTTTATAACAATTTGCAGGCTTCATTTCATTATGTAGTAAATTGGAAGAAAACATCGTTATGGAAGAATAGTTGCTTTTCATATATTAGGAGTTGTTTCCTCTGGTGAATGCTTGATTGTATTTTGAGACAGATCTCTCAACTATGTAGAGCACGTTTCACTCATGATATCCTGTTGAAATCATTTTTGTACTCAGACACCTGTACCACCAGGGTGCTGTTGTACAGGTGTCAAGAAGGTGTTATAACCAGCATCATTTCAGGATGTTAACAGACGTAAAATCATTCACATGTTGGACTGTGAATCAACACTTTCTGAATCATTCAAAGACGAGCATATTTTCTGATTTACATAGAACTGAATAGTTACATTTTAAACTGAGCTTAACGAAACGGTTGACTTGTGCTGTCATGTGAAAGGGGTGCTTTTAATTCTACATTATTTTCAGTGTTTTGCGTTAAAAAACAAATGCATCTTCAAACGTGTAATATTAAATATATTGAATTTTTAGGGCAGTTTAAACACTAAACAGATTGATCATAACCGCAGTGAGCCACAAACTGCAAAATAGTAATGTTTTCATAGTCCTTTATGTGTGTGACCGTTAAAGGGTTAATGTTGACATGTCCAGCCTCGGCAGTGTTAGTGATGACAGACCTGCCAGACGGCACTTTGCCCCCTCCAGTAACAGCCATTTATACACCACTTACAGCAGAATCAAACTCACACACACACACACACACCCTCAGTAGTATATAACACATAACAGAGCTCTATATATAGTTCCCATTCACCTTTTAAAACAGAGAATATTTTCCTGCCATAACGTTTCTGTACAAAGTATGACAACTCTAATCATTCTCCTAAGTGAACAATGTCAATCAACTAGCTGTCGAGCCTTCGTGTAACATGTGGGAAGCTAATTAGGGTCAATGAATCTTACAGACGAGCAGATGGGCTCAGAATAAATACCACTATTAGCTAGTTTTCCATTTAATCTCTCTTCGGTTGCTGTTGACAGAATGTCCATCATTGTCATGTTCTGAGCAGTGGGAGGTCTACAGAAACGTCCAGAGTCTCTGGGCTTTATAAATGAGGTTTTGAGATCAGCCTCACCTTTGTGGACACGGGAAGGACAGATCCAGTTTAAAAATGCAAAGAATTTGCTGGTTTGCAGCAGCTTGATTATTTCTGTGTTAGACTTAAAAACAGCTGTTTAAACGAAGCAAAATTTATTTTAAACATTCATGTGTTATTTAAATGTGTGCATTTGTAAACACACTTTTTATCGCTCAATAAACCACTATCACATATAACATGCAATAAAGCAGGTTTTTGTGTAACTAATTCTGTAAATCTAAACACACAAGTGTTGCAGGAATGGTGACATCTAACATGGGTTTTGAATTCTGCTCCAGGAGAGCCATTGTCCTACAAAGAGAATCATCCATCTTGATCTGTTGGTTCAGGGGTGTTTGACTGGGGCTGGAGCTACACTCCACAGAACAGTGTGTTTTAAGGAGCTGGATTGAAAACTTCTGATAATAACGTATGAGAATATATTTATTTATTTTGAATTTAAACTCACTCGTGCTCCTAAGTTTAGTTGTGCAGTGTTGAAAGCAGCTGGTGGGGCTGACAGCTCTGTTGTGAAAGGTGTCTGTGACTTATTGATCTTTCTGTGGCCTCTCAAAGTCATTCAGAGTCACTGGTCTTCAGACCTGACAAGCCAAGCGAGGGATCGTGAAATTCGCTGTTAATTGAACTCTGCGGTCGGAAACAGAAAACTGAGCGAGTGAACGTCAGGGCTTTTATTTAGGAGATGGCACTTAATTGAAGGGTAAAATGTCCTTGGAAGCGACAGTTTTTGTAGCTTTTCCCTTTTATTTAAATGGAGGCTAATTTTATATAAATGGTGGTTTATAACAGAGGACTTAACTTCTGTTTTTAATTAAGCAGGTTAAACTGAAAAGTGTGTGTTGTTTTCTTCATTCTCTCTGTGTAATTCCTTATTTCGTCCTGTTGCAGTTTTTTTTGTTTGTTGCATGTCATAAATTTTGTCTTATTCTGATTAAACCGTGATTGTTTATATATATATATATATATATATATATATATATTTGTCACAATTCTGTGGCAAAAAGCTTCTTGCAAACATGGTACACATTCTATTGGCTGCAGATTTGCTAAAAATAATATAAGGTGGAGTCTCCAATCCATGTTGCTGGAGGTCCTGCAGCTTTTACCTGCCTGCATGTTTCTAGCAGTCCCAAAAATCTTGATTAGCTGGTTCAGGTGTGCCTAATTAGGGTTGGTGCTAGGCTCTGCAGGTCTGTGGACTTTATTGGAGAGCTCTGATATAAGGGGTACCAAAAACATTTTGACATTTTCAAACTCACCTGCCTGTACTTTTCTAGTAATCCTGAAGCCCTTGATTAGCTTGTTTGTGTGTGTTTGATCAGGGTTGGAGCTCAACTCTGCAGGTAGAGTCTCCAGGTGTGTTCGATTTGAAGCTGTGCTGCAGGCCGATCGGCAAATGACATCAAAGTACCACAAGAGTGTTTTGAGATCCGACAGCTCCGTATGCCTATGAATCGCTCTGGCGCTACTTTGATGTCATACACCGATCGACTTAAAGCAGCGCAGAGCAGACCGAACACATCATTTCTTGTTAAGAGCTGCAGGTTTCTCCTTTTCGGCATGTTGTTTTCTCACAAAAACAACTTCGTTAACATTTTAGAAGTTTATATTAAGCTTTGTAGATTTCTATGCCATTAGCATAGCTGAGAAATATAGTTCAAGGGGTTTTATTGAAAAAAAGAACTTTCAAGTCTGTTTAAAAACAAATGAAAGCCTAACAATTCTATTTTCCAGTTAATCCTGAGCATACAGTCATTGATTTACTTGAACTAAAACACAACAAAGCAGTGTTGTCTCTAATGAATGAGTCATTTTATGACAGCGGGTTTAGGTATTGATCAGAAACAGTAGTGTTTACAGGAACACATTGTGTAACATCACTCATAATTTAATTTAATTTAATTTAATAAGAGATTAATTATTGTTTTAGTGAATAATTAATCTCAGTGCTTGGCCATGACTCACCATGACTTGGGATCCAGATCTTTTTCTGCCAATGGATTTCAGTCTCTTGACACCCTTGCAATCGTCTGGCTGAGGATCAATGGTAAACTACATAGGTTCTATATGATCTTTGTAGTTTTTCATTGATCTTTAGCCAGAACTTTGCAGTAGCTTCATATGCCAATGTGGAGTTGTATAATACACTTTCTTCTGTAGACTTGGATTAAAATGGATAATAGACTAAGTCACAATTTTTATGCTGATTATTAATGTATTAATAATGATTGTTTTACATGTGGTTTTAATCGTTAATGCTTTTGCATAATTGCTGTTATTTATTTTGAAAGACCTAGTCTGTGCCTTTATCTTTAAACTGCCTCGTGTAGATTATTACTCAGTCTGCTGTCTTTTACTGAATTTAATGTCATTATATTGCTATGACATTTAAAAACGAGGTCCATGCAAACTTTTTTTTAGACTATATGCTAGAAAATGTGTCGATCTTACACAACATCCTTTCATTAACATAACTGATCCTCGCGGGGGGCGTGTACATGACCGAATGTCTTTTTATTCAAAAGCGGTTTAATCTGGAAGATTTACATTCACTTTAAATATATAGCCTGAGCATGTGTATTTTGACAAAAGTAACTTAGCATATTTGTATCTTGAACCACTGTGCTTGGCTTGCACAAAAGTGGATATGGAATGCTTTGAGTAAAATTCTTAAGAAAATTACTTTTTCTGGTTTTATTGAAACACAAGCATTAATTCACTGCACATAGTGTCTGGGCATCATTCTGTATGTTACAATGGATATCAATAAATCGTTTTATACATATATTTTTATATATACGTTATATACATATCATTTTATATAAATCTATTTTTATAAACATCAATAAAAATATTTTTTTGCAGAGTGCATCAGATTTAAAATGTCATTTTTTAAAAGAATAACAAACATAAATACGGAGCTGTGTAAATTCGGCCCGTTAAACAGCTCTTAGTAATTCTGCTCTTCTGGGATGGAAGTAATATTGTTCGTTTGGCCAGTAAAGGCTCAAACCAACCTGAGTCTGCATTGTGTTGTGGGCTGCAGAGCCCTCAGCCACAGCCCCTGATATGGGAGCAATAAGTGGATGTATAGGATCTTTTAGCAGTTTCATGATAATGAGCCATTCAGGGTTCTCAGCTTCAGATGTCAGCATTTCTTATGCCCTGATGCAATAACATTTCAATTTATTCATAAACAATACAGCTTTATTGATGCACAGACTTTCATAAATGTTTGTTTTTGTGAAGCGCCAGATCTGCTCGGTTTTAGGTGCCAGTAAGCACTCTGGAAGTCATTTGTTTTTTAAACGTAATTGTGCATAATACTTAATCATTATCCACAATCGTTTAAAGCTCTGTTTTGTAAATAAACACGAGCAGATTGTCTGTCAAGACGTTATCTCTGTGCTCGTCTTACAGATTAAACCGCTTGGGAATAAAAAGACATTCGGTCATGTACGGAA